>CM076575.1:1725417223-1725623171 GCA_034641835.2 Pinus albicaulis
TTAGACAAAACCCCCTAAACCAACTAAACTGACTCTTCACCTTCCTAACTAATCATTTTCTCCCATATTCTCTGTAGTTAGGGAACATTTACAATTCCTTACTTTTTATTAAAAATCACTAATAATTACATGAGAAATTAAAAGCATAAGACCCCGTATGTCTACTTAGATACAAAGTATTCGATTGTGCCTAATGCCCCTGCATCAAACTCCCAAGGTTCAAATTTGTTCATGATCTCCTGATCATGTGTCTTTAATCTCTGCCTCCTGGATCCCATACTTTTTTTTGCTGCTGTCCACCAGCTGCATCATTATTCTTCTGCATTTCTCTAGGTCTCCATATCTTGTTCTGCATCTTACCTCCAGCTATTCCTTCACAATCTTTTCTTGTCTTTCCTTTGCTGAAACTCTCCTACTTGCTTGTTGTTGTCTGCTGCTTCTGAGACACCCTCATCATCAGTCTTCTGATGCATTCAATCTCTATGTCCAACTTATCTTCTATCTGGAAATTCCTCTGCCCACTGTTGTTGCTTCCAGACTTTGTTAATTCAACTGCTGTAGCTGCTTTTGCTGGTGTTGATGTTACTGCCCCTTTTTCTGCCAACACTACTGCTCTAGATGTCCCACATGTTGCGTTAGCTACCACCATGGGTGTTGCTGCCTCCCTAACGTCCTGTCCCTCTGTAAAAAATTTACTTTTTTCATCATCTGCAAATTTAATTCTAGAAAACAAATCATCAATTAACTTTCTTCTTGCAGTAACATACTCATTTAATTTTCTTTGTATACTAGTAAGCATAATTAACTTCTGCAAGCTAGTATTTGTTGCTCTTTCTTTCACAGCTTCAGGCATATTTAATTTAGTGTCTACAACCTCTTTCTCTTCTTCAAATGCTCCCAAGAAACATTTCAACCATCTCTGTTGTACTTGTTTCTCATCCTCCATATGCGGTAAATTAATTCCAACATCTTCTTCTTCTTCTTGGGAAATTTTCAACAATTGCCTTTCATCTCCTTGGCTGATTCTAGCAATCAAACCAGGTTATTCAAGCTCTATATCTTCATCTTTCATCAGGGTGTACTTCTAATTCTTCATCACTATGTTAGTTTTAACAATCTGCCCCACAATCTGATCTCCAAGCTTCTCTTGGCTATTCAAACAAGCCAACTCCTCTTTTTCATCAACAAAAATAAGTTTCTGCATATGAGACATGACTGTCTCATCTTCTTTCTTCTGCAACAAATTTTCATCCCCCAAGACAATTCCAATTGATGGATTGTCTTCTACATCACCTGTAAAAATAAAAAAATTGTCAAATTTAAAATGACAAGACCCAAAGGCCTCATTTGATGACCCAGTCACCAACTCTTCTCTTTGCAGTTCCAATTCTGTCTCAAGACTCAGAAATTATTCATTATCTTTCTTTTCAGCTGCCAGAGTTATCTCCATTGCTCCAATCACCAAATTAAAATGATGACCCTTCACTATGTTTTCAGCCAACATAGTTCCTCTTTAATTCAATCCTCTGATAGATTTCATTTGTTGTTCTTCCTTCCCTACATGATCAACACATGAATCATCAGCAGTAAAATTCCAAGGCTTCAATACCTTCTTTTCCTCAGACAACACATCAGTATGTTTCTTAGAACTTCCTTCTAAATCCTCTGTCAGCACATTAGCATGCTGATTTTCATTCCTCATGAGACTATCGGCTAGTCTCTCCTTCCTTTCATCATCCGCTTCATGAATGTCCTTCTGCTATGATTCATGAAAATGAACTCCTTCATTTTGCTGAATCATTTTCTTATCCTCTGCTCTCTGATTTTCATTCATGACAGTTCCTCTATCTTGCTTCTTCATCAATCTATCCTATGCATAGGTCCTCTACTTCTCCAACTCTCTTCTTTGGAAATCCAACCTTCTATACAATTCAACAACTTCAATTGGAGTAGATTTCGGGAACCACACACAACCTTTTATACCTTTTCTCGCTCTTGACCAATCATCTGTTGGTCCTTCTCTCTCTGTCTCAATATTCTACTGCATATTCTCATTGGACTCTTCTGTCTTCATGTCTTTCTCCTCAGATCATACCATCTCAGCATTGATCTGAACAGATTTCAGATTCAATGTATTTTCCTCAACAAAATTTAAAGTTTGTTCATATCCCTGTGATGTACCTGCAAACATACACAACTCTTTAGTTTCAAAGCCACAAGACTTTTCATCCTTGGTTTCTTTCTCAAGCACTTCTCTTTGAACAGATTTGCATGTGGAATCTTCAAATTCCATCCTTGACTCAAGAATTTTGAGTTCTTATTCCTCTGTAGGACCTGTCATCACCTCACAATTGTCGGATTCAAAAGTGCAAGCCTTTACATCATCCAGCTGATCTGGACTTTTCCAATACCTCAGGAAATCATCAATGATTTTCTCTTCAGCAAGACAAACTTCTTGCTACCTTAATTCTTCATCATGTATCACAAGATCTCTTGTAGATCTCCATTCTTCATTTTTTCTCTATTCTGCTTCACAAGCAGAAACTTCTTTCCTCAACTTAGCTGCTCCAAGTTCTTCTCTTAATAAGGAAATCTCCCTTTTCCTCAACCTCAACTGTAATGGTTTCCATTTCACACTCTTCTTCATGAGCCAACCAACTCTCTGGCTTTCCTCTATCATCCTCTCCAGTTTACAAAACTGCTTACTGATCTCAGCTATCTCTTTCCAATACTCTTCATCAGTGAGTCTCTTCCTTATGCAAGTTTCTTTGGCATCTTCCCTCACTCTTCTGTTGTGGCCTCTCTCAGAACCTATGCAATCTATGCTATGGATATCAGTAGCCATTTTCTCCTCCATGAGTTCCTCACTCACAAGTTGCACTAAGCCTCTACAATAGAAAGCTCTCTTGCTACAACTTACCTCACCAATCCTTTCCTCCGGATCTGGCTTTTGGAAAGTACTGGTCCCCTTCTGCTGGAACCTTCTGAGAACTCTCTTTTGCTCTCTAGGCTTCACTCTGCAACTTTTCAAGAACACATCTATTCTTTCATCCAACCTATGTTGGGAATTCCTTCAGGTTTTGCCACACTTTCTTCTTCACCTCAGAGCCCTCTACTGGATTCTTTTATCACTACTCTTAAAGCTGTGATCTGCCTTTGCTGAGATTCTTCAATTTCCTGTAACCCGAATTCTGCAAACAATTCCTCAAACCAGAGTTAAACATTGCTCATCAACTCACCTCCTCTTGAGAACACTGCAGTTTTCTTCCCTATTCAACCTTTAGTTGAATATTAGTTTCACTGCCACCATCATCTTATCTACAACCAAAATTATGCAATCATAAATTTCAAGTTAGATTTAAAATTATTTCACCTGCAAGATCCCTGCATGATCTTGTTCTTCATCCATTTCTGCAAATCCTGTTCACTGTAATTCTATGTACTTTGCTGCATATCATATCTCAGAATCTGATCTCCTTTCTCACCATACCTTTAGAATTAATTACAAAATCCTTTACTTAAAACAGAGCTATCCTTCACCCACTCAACACATGCACTGCATCTCTTTATGCTATACTTTTCAAAACACTTGTCTTCCAATTCAGACTCTGTAAGTTTGAAATCACCTCACTGCATATCTAATCGCTCTGCAATCACTGTTATACAAATTAAAACCTTACTGCTCTTATCAAGCATGTATTCCAAAATTAAATTCCAAAAGAGCTATTCTGCTCTAATACCACAATGATGCACGGGCTACCTCCTTGTCCACTCTCAGTCCACATATAAAATTTTAATTCAAGTTTTTACCCAATTAGTTTTAAATCTGGACTACATCAACATAGGTGGAATCTATTTTCCTCAAATGTTATAAAACCCACCATGCATATAATATGCCCCAATGAAATCTTATATTTCAACTTTGATTAAATCAAAGCACCAATACCATTCGGGTTTACTATTACCTTTCGCCAATCTAAATGGACTCTTTTAATACATAATGGGTCCACCATTAAAACCCAAAATTTACTCAAAACCCCAATTATCAATGATATACCATAGCTTATAATCGACCATACTTTCCAACTCATGTATACAATTCTTTAGTTCTAAACCCACACTTCCAGCCTCGATTAATTGATCAGAATGCATTTGTATAAACCTTGGCCACGATAAAGCAACATATCCTCTCATCATTGGGTTCACACCTTATTATAATCTTCGCCATCAAGTTTTAATTATACCATACATGCTTTATAACCCTCGACTCGGATTTAGAACAAAACCCATTTAACTTATGAACAAGACTTATGGGTTACGTTAGTTTCTTATGGGCCCACACATTCAACCATTTCACAACTTAAAATTCAAACTTAATATAACTCAGAATGCAACCACCGCATATAAATACTGGACCCACAATATTGTTAACTCACCTTCACCATCCAACGGCCCAAATTTTGTCGCGCTCCTACTGACAATTGAATGGATGTAATTGCATATCGCATTTTTAAAATGCTCGGGGCTTACTCCTCCAAATTTATGTGAAACTTGTGGTATTCAAATACCACCTCTGCCTTACGTGTCACGTAGAGATGCACATTTCTTTCTTTTTTTTTAATTTAATTTCTTCCTTTACAAAGCGCGAGACCGCTGGTTTTCTCTCCCAAAACCACCTTTACTATCTTCTAATCAAGGTTCTGCTTCTTGGTTCCGCCTCTTTTGTTCATAGTTCTACGCATTTGTTTGTTAAAAACTCGGGTTAACCTCCACCACAACGTTTCTTCACTTGTTATTTTCGCGTGGGATTTAATCCCCATAACTACGGGAATGGATTCCGTCCATTGGTTCTTTTTCATAGAACCCACAATACATTACTCTGGAACATGGCGAGCTTTGATCTCCACTCAATTCAATAGTACATAGCTCTGTCTCATCTTCAAATTCCTCCTTCCTTAATTTGTTCAACTTTAATCGTTCAACGTAGTCTTCAATTCCCAACGCTATTCTCGTGTGTAATTTGACTCTGTACTTTCCATTTTATTCAGTTATTCCCCTACAAACCATCCAAGGAATTCGACCTCCATATTGTGGCAACCAAATAATTTATTTCTACTTAGTTAAACCTTCGCTGATGTCTCACTCCAACCCTACACATTATATGGGGTTTCAACCAACATTACTGTGTGCCAGTTCCGAATTTAAGTTTAGATTTATTCCATGTGATAGACCCTTCCAACGATTGATACACCTTAGCACTTAGATCTTCCAAATATATGTGCATAGCATGATCCTGAATCCTATTTCAGATTTAATTCATATTTTTTTATCGAAACCAAACATATTCATATAGGATTAACTCAATAAAACCACATGCATTCATAACCAAATTCCTCATTATATATATGAATTCAAATACACAAGTATCCACTTACAAGTTCTTGTTTGGTCAGATTTTCAATTCGATGGGCTTCTACCTTTACTGCTATGCCTCCTGAACTGCTCTCTATCTATCATCCGATAGGCTTACAGTTATATACATTAATATGAATCGGTTCAGTTCCTCAACAGCTCAACGAAACTCTTAAGATTCCAGATTTTTCTAATTTTAGACAAAATCCCCTAAACCAACTAAACTGACTCTTCACCTTCCTAACTAATCATTTTCTCTCATGTTCTCTGCAGTTAGGGAACATTTACAATTCCTTACTTTTTATTCAAAATCACTAATAATTACATGAGAAATTAAAAGCATAAGACCTCCTATGTCTACTTAGATATAAAGTATTTGATTATGCCTAATGCCCCTGCATCAATTGGTTTAAAAACAACAAAATTCAGGAATATTTTAGACTCATTTCTATTTTTGGAGATGTTGAAATTATTATTCAGCAGATCAGAAATTTTTATCAAACTAAGCATCCCAGATTCAGAGATTACCGTAATGCAGTATGGAGCATTGTAGAAGACTCATTCCTCGATTTTAACATTTCTTTTGTTATAAGAGAAAGTAATATTTTGGTTGATTCACTTTTTATTTCAGCAAGCTCATTGAAGATTTCAATACTTATGAAGCTGAAATATGCAGTGGAAGTTAGGTTCAAACCTAACATTCCTGATAATGTCAAGAATTGGAAATTTTTTGAAGATGATCAAGACATTAGAAGATTCATTGAAGCTTCAGAAGAGTTTTCTGTCCTAAACATTGATCAAGATGAATATCTCATGAAGGATGATCCTAATTTGCAAGCCACCAAAAATCTGCAAAAATAGATTGTTGATCAGCCTATCATTTAGCTACCTACCAATCACATTCCCAAGGGGTTAATTCCTCTTGAGAAGATCTTTGATCACAATTATGTCTCAGTCAAACCAGAGTTGGCTGAAACATAATCAGAATTGGAAGATTTAAATTTGGGCACATAAAAAGAACCGAGGCATGTGAAGTTGTCAAAAGCTTTATCAGAAGAAATAAAGGTTGAATACCACTAGCTGTTTTGTGAATTCGTTGATTTTTTTTCCTAGAAATACGAGGATATTAAGAAATATGATACAACTATCATTGAGCATATGATACCATTGAAATATGGTACTAATCCTTTTTGGAAGAATTTAAGATAAATTAATCCACTAATGTTACTGGTGATTGAGAAGGAAGTGAAGAAACTTTTGGATGCCAAAATCATCATTCCATTTAGATAATAAGATTGAGTTGTTAATCTAGTTCCACTAAGAAATAAGAGTGGTGAAGTTAGACTATGTGTATATTTCATAAACCTTAACAAATTCTCCCAGAAAGATAATTATCCATTGCCAAATATGGAGCTGTTCTTCAAAAGGTATCTGGTTTAGACATAATTTCCATGTTAGATGGGTTCTTTGAGTATAATCAAGTTTCAGTTTGACCTGAGGACTGAGAGAAAACAACATTCACTACTCCTTGGGGAACATTCATGTATGAAAATATGTCATTTGGGCTTATGAATTCTGGAGCTACTTTTCAGCTTGCTATGGACTTTGCATTCATTGGAGAAAAGGACAAATGCTTGGTCATCTATTTAGATGATATTACTATTTATTCATCTTAAAATCAAGAACATCTTCAGCACTTGAGACAAGTATTTTTTAAGTGTAGAAAATATGGTATATAATTAAATCCAAATAAGTCTCATTTTTCTCTTAAGGAAGGTAAGATGTTGGGTCACATAGTTTCAAAAGATGCAGTGAAAATTGATCTTAAAAGAGTGATTGGAATTCAGGATTTAACACTTCCAAGATCCAAGAAAGAGGTTCAATCTTTCCTTGGTAAGATCAATTTATTAAGAATGTTCATTCCAAATTTTGTTGAAGTGGTGAAACATATTACTTGCATTTTGGAGAAGGAAAAAGAATTCAAATGGGTCATTGAATCCATAAAATTCATTTGAGCTAATCAAAAAATATATCATTGAAGCACCTCGACTGGTAAGCCTTGAATACTCAAAGCCTTTCTTGATCTTCTCATTTGTCTCCAAAGATACTATTGTTGTTGTTTTGTTACAAAATTATTTTGAAAATAAGGAAGATCCCATAACATTTTTTAGCAGAGCTCTTAGAGATGCAGAATTGAAGTATGAAATGGTGGAAAAGAATTCCTATGCATTAGTGAAAGCTCGGAAATCTTTTAGAGTTTATATTCTGCATGCTCAAGTTACTGGTTATGTACCTTCATCTGTAGTTCGAGAGATATTAGTTCATCATGATATTGATGGAAAAGGAAGTAAGTGGGTGACTAAAGTGCTTGAGTTTGATTTAGAGATAAAGCCTACTAAACCAATCAAAGTCAAGGATTAGCCAAACTACTAGCTGAAGAAAATTGGAAACTTTTGGGCTTGAATTTCATGGATGACAACGCTGAAGGGAAGATTTCTGAACCTATACATAGCATGGTAGTGGATATAAAACTTTATGAATGTAGCTGGTATAAGGACATCATATATTTTCTACAACATTTTAAACCTCCTCCAAATTATGATAAAAGCATAATAAGATATTTCAAGATGAAAACTGTTAAATTCGCATTAAAAATAATTCTTTATATTGGAAACATCCTACAAGAGTTTTGGTGAGATGCTTTGACCTAGATTAGTCCAAGAATGTTATTTTTGACATGCATAGTAGTGTGTGTGGAGGTCATCATTATTAGAGAACTATTGCATACAAAATACTAAGAGCTGGATTTTTTTTCCCTATCTTATTTTCTGATGTATGTGCTGAGGTGAGAGCATGTGAAAAATGTCAAAATTTCACCAGTAAGAAACATTTAAATTCTTTTCCTCTCAAGCCTATAGTTGTTTGTACAACTTTTCAGCAACGAGACTTAGATTTCATTGCAGAAATTCATCCACCTTCAAGTGGACAACATCGTTGGATTATTTTTGCAACTGATTACTTCACCAAATGGATTGAAGCAATACCCACTAGGAATGCTACTCATAAAGTTATCATCAATTTTCTAGAAGGAATCATAACCATATTTGGATGTCCATTAAGGTTAGTAGAATATAATGAAACTTCTTTTAAAGCCACTCCATTGGTAAATTTCTATGAAGATTATGGCATTCAGCTCACTCACTCTACAACTTACTATCCCCAAGAGAATGGTTTAGCTGAATCATCAAACAAAAGTTTGGTAAGAATCATCACCAAACTGTTGGAGCAAAACAAGAAATTCTGGATTCAAAACTGAAGTTTACATTATTGGCAGACAGGGTGACTATCAAAAAATCAATTAATACATCACCTTTCCAATGGTTTATGGAACTCATGTTGTTTTTCAATTTCAATTAGCCATTCTTGTAGCTAAATTTGTGCAAGATCATGAAGTTGAGCCAAACGACATGACCAAGAGAATTTATCAAACCATAGAAGTGTAGCGAAAGCGAGAACAACAATATGATTTGGTGAGAAAATATCAACAAGATGTAAAGTAAGTTTTTGATAGAGGAAATAAAAAAGAATATTTTCAGATTGGAGATCTAGTGTTGAAATGGGATGCACAACATCAAGATCTAGGTAAGCATTCCAAATTTGATTCTTTATAGCTTGGTCCATTCAGAATCTCAAATTTTGTGTAGAACAATACTTTTGAGTTACAACATCTTGTGGGATATAGCTATTTGGAAGCCCATTGAGTGGGTGCTTTCTCAAAAAATTATTTTACTAAGAATATTGGTGGCCTAAGTTCATTGTAAATACCGGTGTGTTTCATAATAAGACTCCAGAACTTAATGACAAGGCACTGAAACTAAAAATGATTCTTATAGCCTTACAAGGAGAGCTCTATCCCTTATGGAGCCAATATTAGCATGATTATTTGCTAAGTCATGAGACCATTTTTTTTTTTTTTTTAGGATTGGACTTTGAAAATTTCAAAAAAAATCTGGTTGCTACAAGAATTTCTAGAACCGCCTATTTTATCCTCTTCGGACAACCTATTATATTCATGTTTATGTCTGTTTTTCTTTTATTCCAATGCTATCGGAAATTATGGAAGCATACTCTGTTTTTAAAAAAATAAACAAAAAATCACATCTCCTTTTGTCAAGCCATGTGTTTTAGTGTAAATACATTTCAAATATTTTTTTAAATATTTCATATCTCATGATAGGTGTCGTATGCAGTCAGTTTAGTTGAAGTGAAGTCATGTATCATTTAATGCTTAGGTTTCAACCCATAGTAATACACTTAACCATTAATCCAGTCCTGCCTGTCAACCCCAAGTCAGTTAATCGTATGTCAAAGTACATGTTTTTCTAAACAGAGAAGATTATGGTCAAAAAAATTAACGCAATGAACATTTGGTTGGTCCCACAATAGTGCTGCAAGAAATTTCGGCTAATAATAAGCAAGACAATGGAGGTGACTACCAGTCACAAATCCGCTTGTCTCAGGCCATCTGGAGCTTTCCATATGAAGATATGGAACCAAATAAAGGTAATAATGGCTATCACATGGTGCACACCATGGTGAGGAATATTTTCCATAATTAAAGTCGATTTGCATGGGGTTATGAACCATAGTTTATGTTTCAAAACAATCGAAAAAGCAGGAGCATGATAATTTCAGAGTTTAGCTATTGGATATTGAATTTCTTAGAGTTTTAGTTAGAGGAGGAGTTTGGATTTCACACAGGATTTCAAAGGATAATACAAGCAACAATTGTAAGGTGAAACTCCTCCAACTCTTCCACCTATTATTTTCAAGAGACAGAGACATCAATTTATGAATATGATTAAAACAGGTGGGAAAATAAATCGAATTGAGCCACAAGGTTTAGACCTCATTGATGAAAATTTGAGGGTAAGAAGCTTGTTTATCTAGGCAGGGTGGTATTCGCTATGCACTAGGTTAGGGAGATCTCACTCAGGAGTAGCTCAAGAGTTTGCAAACTCTTTAAATGGACAAGAAGCCAAAATTTATTTTCTTACATTACATGTTTCAGAAGACTCCATTGCTAAAGAATTTAACCTTCCACATGAAGGAGAGAGGTGGTTTAAATGTCATTTTATCACATGAGGAGACCTCAATATTTTCCTCAAGGATGCACACAGAGATCCAAATTGGGCCAATGGAATTCTAAGCAACTACTTAAGAATCACTGGGTAGAAACTATTAAAATTATCAATATATATACCTCACTTGTGAAAGGAGGTATATGGTTGTGTTACTCTATCACATGAGGTTTATTTTTCATATTGCATGTATGAAGACCTTAAATCTGTTATAATTCTTGCCGAAGGGTCTGACAAAGATGTCAGCAAGGATCAAAACTCAAACTGCTATCTAAAATTATAGCTTGTATCAGCAAGCTCTAATAAAAGTTCTAGTTGAAGAATATTTAGGGAAGATAAATGAAACTTGGGATCACTTATTTTTTTACAGGGAAGACCAACCTGCACCTACACCTCTAGTTTCAAAACCACACCCTCAACCTGCAAAAATAAGAACAAAGAGAAAGGCCAAAAAATAAAATATGCATAAGAAGGCCAAGGGCAAGAAAGAGAAGGTTTATGTAGTCAAGGCTAAGAGAAAGTTGGAAAAAGGAGAAATTTCCTCATCAAGTAAACCTAAATATATGAAAATGGTGCCCCATGTTCCTACTTTTTCTAATGTCCACTCTAGAGCCCAGAGAGGAAGGTCTGCAACTACATATAAATCAAAAGCGCAAATGATACCAGAAATTCTGGAATCACATATTCAACAGAAGATGCAGAAAGAGTATCATCGTACAAAAGCATATGAAGAAATCCTCAACGATGTTGGATATGACATCAATAGTAAGGAGAAGAAAGAAGAAGCCATACATGTTGCTGGTACCAGAAAGAGGCATACCAAAGACATCAATGCTTAAGTCCAAGGCTCTACAGAATCCAAGCTTAATGACAAAGGTCATTTATATTGAATTAAATTTGAAGGGTCAAAGACAGAAAAATGCATGAAAAAAAACAAAAACAAAAGCTCTTCATAACAACACTCAGAGCCCTCAAAGGGAAGAAAGGTAAAAAAGGGTTCTAAGGAGGAGAAGACCACTGTCAAGGAAGTAGCTGTAAGAACAACTAGATCTAGATCAGATAATGATAGTAAGACATACATGAATAAGCTTGTTGAAGCTGCAGCCCACATAGAAGGAAGGTAAAGAGGTTTTTTGATACAACACCTTTTTTCTTATCAACCACAATTTTGAACAATAGCTTATATGTAAAGGAATATAAGTCTTCACAGTATTTTCGAAATTTTATGTATATTTTTGAAAAAGAAACAACGCATTACTATAAATTTTGGTAGCATTCCAGTTTTTGCGCAGTTACAGGTTTTTACTGGAATTCCTGGTAGCGCCTTTTTTAACTCAATTTTGACATTTGTCAGCAAATTTTCCGAACCATTTAAGAAAGGATAAAAACCCATATCCAAATGGATATAACAAGTGACGGTGAAAGGTGCTTATGAGGTTGTTGGAGGTCTTATTAAATGAAGATACATGGTTATTTAAAGACCAAATACACAAGGAGACAAATCATCATAAAAAGGGACAACATGACAACACACTCAACATTTCAGCCTAGATTTCTTCTCTTCTTTCTTCTACATCTGTCCTTTCGGTTAGATTTCGATGGGATATGGTTGTAATCTCTTTTGACACCTACATAATGTTAGGAGTAATGTTTCCAAGATGGATTTGGTGCCTCTCCTTCTATATATACCATTTGCAGGTTAGATGTTTGTCTACCTGAAGACTAAATATAATAAAAATCCTTTTTTACTTCATGCTGGAGGATTTGTGACTCAAGGACCATATAATGTATGGCGTGTTTCCTTTCTTTGTTAATTTATTCCAAAATATGAACTGCGGAAATTAGTAAGGTGTGAGTGACAAAATGTTAAAGGATTTAACAACAAATTATCGGCTTTTAGTTTTCTGCAAATTATATGTGTGTTATAGAACATGTCAGTGAAGATTTAATAAAGGATTTGTGGAATACTTTATACATGCATTCTATTTTTTGAATGTTGTTTACTTTGCATAAACAAAGTTTGTGTAAAGAACCATCATCATAATTGTGTGATTGATTTAGGATAGGAATATTTCCTAGAATAGGTACCAGCTATCCATCTTATCCATTTTTTACACTCTGATCCCTATACTACCAATTTACCCATAAATGTTTTACTTGCCACAGCTTTCCAAATTCATGAAAGTCTTAAAGAATATAAAAAAATCATTTCAAAATCTTTGAGAAGCCCTCCCACTACTCAAACAACTCTTTAAAATTGGAAATGATCTATGATGTGTAAGGTTTACTCCTTTTTCAACCAAGGAGTGACTCCTTGTGCTAACACCTAGGACACATAATGTCAGTGGAACTAAACATAGAAGTTTCCAAGGAAGTCACAAGTTATATTGCTAGGCTGATAGGGCATTGGCGGGACATGGAGGATGATGTGTCTAGATTAAATGGTTATTTGTTGGAGGCAACTCAACAAGAAGTATGAAAAAATTTACATGTAACCCCAATGATTTCTCCACAAAGGAATCTAGAGGATATCCAAGTTTTATCATCGAGGAGATAGTTTCAGGAAAATCAGAAAATTCCTATCAATTGCTACAAAATTTTCCCATCCTAACATAAGGCATTCAAAAACATGGGCCAATCAACAAAGGAAACATGGCATGATTTTATTAGAAGAAATAGTTGACATGGAGAAACAGCAGTTGATGATGTCATCATGATGTGGGCCAATAGGGACATGACACGTGGCATGCAAATTTGGCATTTTTGAATGCCCAAGTGGGTTAAAAATAGGTGAAATTTGGCACCCATCAGTGAGTGACATGTGTAAATGTGATATGCACGATGGTGGATAAGTCGTTAATGGGGACAAAAAACCCTAAGGATTTAACTCCAGTGGTTTCCAAACAAGCTACAAGTTTTATGACATATATTTTTAGTTTTGGCCAAATCTAGCAGTTCGCAAAATTTATAATAATAACTAAACTCTCTTCTAAAACCTATAAATGCACCAAAATTGTGACAATAAACATATTAACTCCAAGTTTGAGGTTAGTACAAAAAATAAAAGTATGAGGACGTCACGAACACATCCAGAGGAAATACTTGAAGTAGAAAAACAAGAAGAAATAAAGGTCATACCATCACTTAGTTGAAGGAAGTGTTGAATTTAACTAAAGTTTTAAACCTAAAAATATCACCTCGAAATTATTTATAAGTAGAATCGAACAACCAAGTTCGTTGCTGTTGGAGAAACTCTATGCATATTTTAATAAGCATCAGCAATGAATCAGAGATCAGATTTCGTATCTAAAAGGTGTTTAGAATGAAAAGAGTGCATCAGTGATATTGGTGATATTGGTGGTAATGGTCTTTGGTTTCTGTTCAACAGAGATAGAAAATAAATTAATAGTATTTGTTGATGGTGTTTTTATGGTGGCAGAGTCACTGAGATAGGTGATTTAGGTGTGTTAAAGAGAGAGAAAATTATGTCTAAAGCAAGAAAGTCTTGTTGATATGAGTTTGAAAATAGTATGAAAGATGGATCAACATGACTAGAAGGTTGTATCTCTCATTTCAAGGATTGTAGCTCCTTCCAGCAGTGGTTGATAAATACTATTTTTGGAGCTTCTTTTAGTAGCAGTTGATAAATTGGGGAGTAGGAGCTTCCTTTCAATTGTAGCTAATAAAACAGGTGTAGTATCTCCTTTCAGTGGTAGTTGATAAATTGAGGAGTGGTAGATTCCTTTAGGTGGTAGGCTAACCACACTACGAGTAGAATTTTGTAGGGCAGTGGTGTAAAATCTAGTTGTAGCTTGCCTTAGATGAAGAAATGAAGAAGAATATTCATGTATTTTAGGAATATTGCTTCTGTGATCCATAAATATTTTTCACAAAATATTCATGTATTTATATGTGGCATATTGTATATGATAATTATTATGTTGTTATGTGTTTCACATGATCTATTTATGATTTTTCTTACATGAATGGTTATCAAATATATTAAAAACTTTAATTTTGAAAAATGAAACAAGGTGTCAGAGCATAATTCCTTGTCTTGTGTCAAGCTCAAAAAATGAAACAGGGTATCTGGAGCATATCTCCTTTTCTTATGTCAAGCTCATTAAAAGTTGAAACAAGGTGTCAGGAGGATAGTTCTTTTACAGTGTCAACCTTGTTAAAAAATTAAACAGGTTCCTATGAGGATAATTCTTGTACTATGTCAACGTCATTAAAAAATGAAACATGATCCTATGACGATAGTTATTTTATAATGTAAACCTCGCTAGAAAATGAAATAGGTCCCTATGAGCATAGTTATTTCACTGTGTCAAGCTCATTAAAAGATGAAAAAAAACCCTTTCAATTTGAGTCTTTGATTACATCTGGTAAATTCCTAGTCAAGTCTTTCACTTGATCTCATAAATGAACCTTCATTCCATCCAACTATTAATAACTATTCTTATACTTAGGTGAATGAAATGAAGCTTGCAAGGGAATGTACCTAGAATTGAGTCGTTATGTTGGGGGAATGCAAACTTATTCCAAGCATAGTTTGTCTCCATTTAAATCTTGTGTAAAAATGAAACCACTCTCAAGCATAGTTTCTCCACATGTTTCAAGCTTGTGTAAAAATGAAATCAATTTCAAGAATAGTTTCCCATGCTTCAAGATTCTATAAAAATGAAACCATTCTCATTCTACCTCTTGTGATTGTCATTTTTATCATCCTATTTTTTCTATATGAGCCTTGGTTTTCTCACTCCATCGCCACCATCTGTTTGGCTGATCATACGCTTTCACTTGATTTTTTTACCCTTTCCCGAGGAATTGTTGTGATGAGTGGTATTATTAGCCAAGATCTTGATATTTACATGTTTTTGGGTAGTTCCATTGTGACCGAAACTATTTTCTTCCCTTTATACCACTTGTTCCTCTAGGAGGAGTCGTCTTTTAGTTATTTTCATACTCCCAAAATATTAAAAGATTATCGAGCACTTGTCCTTTCGAGATCGTAAAAGTAAATGAAAATACTTCTACTTAGTATAATTTTAACCATTTTCTAGACTCAGATGGAATAGTTACAACAAAGGAATACCTTAGTAAAACATGACTAAGAGGTTTTCTTGAATATTTTTCTCTACCTTTTCGGATTCGAGAGACTATATATGAAAAGGTATATCGGGAGTTTTCTTTTTGCCTCTTTTTCAAACCCTCTAAACATGAAAAATATGTCGAGTTACGCCTCCGTTGGACTCGTAAAACTAAAACGACGAGGGAATTGTCACCATGACAAGATCGAGCTACTCCTTCCTAGGGATCATTAAAAATACTAGGATGGATTCATCTGAAGGATGAACTTATACAAAAATAATAGGGTATCCTCTTTAAGCTTGAGATTAAAAATAAATGCATACTCGCTAGAAATAGTGGGGGAAAATGGAAGGAATGTTAGGATATTCCAACACATAGGAAATAGTTAAGTATAACTTGATCTAGTGTAGAGTTAGGTAAAGTGTATTTCTTTACTATGTACATTTGTAACTTATAAATCGACGGTCACGACATGTAGTGATCTGACGGTTCACTCTCTCCTTGATATTACCAACACTTGATCTATGACTTAGCATCCAATTGGTCCATGATCTCTATTTAAATATCATGGAGGTTCATTTTTCCGGTAATTGTTTATGAGAGAAGCTTATGTAATTTTTTTTTTTTATATTAATAAATTTCCTAAAGTGGCCACGTTGGCTCAGGCCATGGAATGTTTCCTTCTTCGAGGGTTTTAACCACGTCAAATAATGGTGGACTAATTTGTGATCTGTTTGTGAGCGATGACCTTTGGTTTTTATCTAAGGAACTTACCTTGTAAATTCCCACATGGTATCAGAGCCATTTTGAGGGCCATATCCATTGTTGATCTACATCCGAAGCCGATTTGACTGCATGCGACTGTCATTTTCTAAATCTACCATTTCTAACCACTTTAGGGCCGAGATAACTACTCTATTATCTATAGAACGTCTATGAAATTTATGAACCCATTTATTTTCATGCAAAAAGGTTTCTGGTTGCCAAATTTATGTGATTTTAGATCTGGAGGTATAAAGTATCTTTTTTACAGTTATATTTATTAATATTTCTGTTTATTTCAGTTTATAATTTTATTTTTTTTACTATTATCGGACCCATAGCCTCATCTCTATGTATGCTCTTTTCTTTTCACTGTGTGTGATCTTGGACAATCTGAAACAGAAAGACGAGATTTTTTTTTACTATGTATGCTCTTTCCCCACGTCTTTGTGCGATCTCGAGAAATCAGAAATAGTGGAAAAAAGGATAAGTGCTGGTAATATTTACCGGAAATCTAACATTCTGCTGTAAGGCTTGTATTTTTTTTTTTGCAAGGATTCTGGGTTTTTTTTTGCAGAAAAAACATGCACATCAAAGAGAACAAAAAACCTCTTCCTCATTTCAAAAAATTACATAATCCTTTTACTAGCTCACTTGGTGTAAAGTTAGTTTATGAAAATAGAGGTCTTGGGTTCAAGTATCTTTCTCAAGCTTCTTTTTGTAAAAAGATTTTTGTTAAGTTACTTTTTCTTATAATCCCTTTGGCAAGTTGCCAGTTTTAAAAAGAGGGTTTTATTTAAAAAGCACATGTAAAAGTGACTCTCACTTATTTATAAAAGTGGGTCACATAAAGTAGCTTTTTTAAAGTGAGCTTATTGTATTAAGTTTGCAAAATGGGGGGATTTTTTTAAAAGTATAACTTCATCATCAAGTTTTAACTTTTCATGTAACTATTCGGCATCTACAACACATTTTTTTCAAAAAGGCATAACTTCTTCATCCAGAAGCCATTTTCCGAGCCCTTTTTTTTAACTAGCCTAAATTTTTGATATATTTCCATTGAACCAGTTAGTTTTAGTATTTTCAGCTTCAGTATTTAAAAAAATGAAAAGTGCATGCCCGGTTATTCTTAACAAAATAAATTATTTCCAATGGCTATCATACATGATAGAGTTACTTAGAGGTAAAGGGATTTATAGAATAGCCACAGGAAAAGAAACTAAACCTACTAATGGAGGTAAAGCCACGAAATGGGAAAATAAACAAGATCAAGCATGATGGTTGATAGGAATGTTTGTTTCTCGAGATATTCGATTTCATATCCAAGAAATTGACACTCCTGATGCAGCTATGAAAAAGCTAAATATTATTTTTGGCATTCAAAATGAAATCAGGGCCCATCAACTTGAAAATGAGTTGCTTACTTCGGACCGCAAAAATTTCTCCTCTATTGAAGATTTTTTGTCCAAATTCAAAACCCTTTTTAGCAAGTTGTAAGGTCAAAAAGGAAGATGGCAGCCTTATTTATTGCATTCATGCTAAGCTTTTCCCTGCATAATATGTATTTTTTTCCACCTTCCATTCCACTAGAGAATTCCTCGTTTCTCAACGAAAAGCCTACGAGTCCCCCTCTTTTGATGAATTTTTGGATTCTTTGATAAGAGAACAAGAAAAAATCTTACACCTTGGTCTTATTAATACTAGAAACTCTTCTAAGAAAGCCTTAGAAGCCTAATTACAACCATATAAAAAGAATCCCAAGAAGCACTATCCTAAAAAGAATGGTCCTAAACCAAGTAATTGTCTTAAGAAATTTCAGCCGCAAACTATAAAATCAACTCAACAAACTGATAAGGAAAAAAAAACAAAGGGAATAAAATAGACAGACATTGACACTTTTTTAGTCATGATGGCCATGTAGAGTCCAAATTTTGTAAGAAGATGGTAGCCTTGGAAGCATCAATGAAGAAGCACCACATCAATTTGGAGAACTCTTCAACTTCATCATCAGGAATGACACATATGCTTGTGGTTGTCAAGCATCAAGATTTGGTTATGCATTAAATGTATCTTCTTCTCATCATTCTCATGAGTGGCTCATTGATTCCAGAGCCTCTTACCACATGGCCAAAAATAAAGTCATGTTTTATTCTTTAAATGACTATAACACCAAAAATATTTATGTTGGTGATGATATATATCTTAGTGTTGTACGATCTAGAACCATTCATCTAGATAATGGTCAATTTAATGATGCATTATGTGTTACGACCTTGTCCTACAACCTTCTATCTGTTTATCAAATAACTCATTCAGGTGAAGGGAAAACAATATAATTCTCACTTCATGATGTTGTAATTAAGGACCTCAAAGATACTAGACATATTTTAGCTACTCACATCGTTAATGATTTCACAAGGTTGTATAAGTTTGAAAATTTTGGGTCATCATGTCTTCCCTTAGCTTTTGTTGCTCATAATGATGAAGTGAGAAAACTTTGGCATGAGTGATTTGGTCACTTAAACTATCTCTGTCTTCAAACTCTATGTAAAAAAAATATGCTGACAAGTCTTGCTATGGTATCTTGCCGAGATGGTGTTTGTTCTGGATGTGTACTCAAAAAACATCATCTAGATAGTTTTGACAAACATGACTCTTGGCATGCCTCAACCCCTTTGCAGCTTGTGCAGAGTGATTTATGTGGTCCACTTCTTGTTGTTTCTTTCTATGGCTAAAAATACTTCTTAACTTTCATTGGTGATTTTTCTAGATGCACTTCAGTATACTTCTTAAAAATCGAGAGTGAATTTTTTAACATGTTCTTGGCCTTTAAGGCCTTTGTTGAGAAACAATATAGACATCAAATTATTAATTTAATATCAGAAAATGGAGGAGAATATGTTAACAACAAATTTATCAACCTTTTCACCGAGCATGGAATTCAATTTCAACATATTTTTTCATATACTCCATAGAAAAATGGTGTAGCTGAAAGGAAGAATCACACCTTAAAAGGAATGGCTAATTGTATGCTTCAATCTAAAGGACTTAGTCTTAATTTTTGGGCAGAAGCAATTAACTGTGAAAATTACAATGTGAATCTCACTCATACTAAGGTTTTAAGGAATATAACTCTAGAAGAAGAATGGAGCTCAATCAAACCAGATGTAAGTCATTTTTGTGTTTTTGGAAGTGAAGCTTGAGCCCATTTTCCATATGCAAAACATAAAGCCTTAGAAACTAAGAGTGAAAAATGCATTTTTGTTAGAGATTATGAAGATGTAAAATAATATAGAATTCTTAAACCAAAATCAAAATATGTAATCATTAGAAGAGATGTAAAATTTGATGAAAATATATTGGCCTGCGAGCCTAGTTCCACGAGTGTGCCACCTTTGGCCTGTGAGCCTGATTCGGCATATGTGCCACCTCTCTCTATCTCTTCTATTTTTGACAGCATTCCTTCTACTTCGAATGATGAAAATGAGAAAGAAATTCCTCCTCCCCCTCCTCAAGATATTCCTTCGACTCCAGAACTTCCAATATGGGTTCACTCTACTCGGGATGTAGCAGGTTCTCTGTCAGGTGACCCTACAGATCAACGTCATATACATTCTCAGTTTGAAAGAGCCTTTTTCTTAATGGCTCAAGTTACATAAAATCCTGATCCAAACACCTTTGAAGAAGCTTTTGAGCATCCATATTGGGATGACGCTATTAATGAATAATATTGTTCCTTATTGGAAAACGATACATGGGATCTTGTTCCTCTTCCAAAGGGAAGAAAACTTGTTAGATGCAAATGGGTTTACAAAACAAAGTTTGGACCAGATGGAAAAGTTGATAGACATAAATATCTTCTTGTCGCTAAAGAATTTTCACAAGTTGAAGGCATTGACTATACTGAAACCTTCTCCCATGTTTCCAAAATGAATTCTATCCACCTTGCTCTTTCTGGCTTTATCCAAAATTACTTGAGCCTTGTTTTTCACCTTAGGAAGTCTCTCTATGGTCTCAAAAAATCTCCTCGGGCTTCGTATGCCAAAATGGATATATTTCTCTTAGATAATGGATTTTCTAGGTGTCATTTTGACAACACTATCTACACCAAGAAAGTGGGTAAGTCCTTCATCATCCTTGTTATTTATGTTGATGATGTTATCCTTAGTGGTAGTAATCCCACCCATATAAACCATGTGATGTCTAGCCTCAAAAATAATTTTGAAATGAAATAATTAGGACACTTGCATTATTTCCTTGGTCTTCAAGTCTTGCATTCTAAAGAAGGTATTACCCTTTCTTAGCCCAAGTATGGTTGTGATATTCTACGCCACTTTTACATGGAAGACTATAAGTCAACCCCTTCTCCCTTTCCGTTTGGATTCAATATTTCAATCACTTGTACTACCCCTAAACTTGATGCTACCTTATACCATCAACTTGTTGGTAAACTTATGTATATAATCCATGCCCGTCCCGACCTTTCCTTTGCCTTTGGTCTTGTTGCTCGGTTTATGCACCAAACTCATGAAAGTCACTAGAAAGAAGATAAGATAATACTTCAATATATTTGAGGTACAATTCAGTTTGGGATTCATTACAGTGTAGGAGCATCTCCATTGTTGATTGGTTTCACTGATTCTTATTGGTCTAGTGACCCTGATGATTAGAATTCTACTGCATGATATGCATTCACTCTTGGTTTAGGACCTATTACATGGTCTTGAAAGAATAAAATTTCCATATATCTTTCTTCAACAGAAGCACAGTATCGTGGTGCAGTTGTAGCCAGCAAGGAAGCCATGTGGCTTCGTCAGGTCCTGTCTGAATTTGGTCTTCATAAACAGCATCCAACTACACTTTAGTGTGATAATCAGAGTTCCATTCAAATATGAAAATATCCAGTTCAACATTGGCATATGAAGAACATTGAGATTCATATACACTTCATCAAAAATATCATTCATGATCGTGTTATTAAAGTGCAATATTGTTCAACCAATGATTAAGTTTCTAATATCTTAACAAAGGCACTCATAGAAGAGAAGTTTACCAAACTTCGATCTATGCTTGGATTTCAAGAAAGTTATCCTTAAGGGGGGATAGGCTCTAATGCCTCCTTCCTTCTCCTATTGTGTCACCTTTTTAAATCCTTCAATCCTATCCCAAGATGTTCTTAAGGGGGGGTGTTAGGATATTTTGACCATAGGAAACAGTCTCTTTTTGTGTCACCTTTGTAAATCATGTAATCCTATCCCAATTTGTTCTTAAGGGGTGATGTTAGGATATTTCGACACATAGGAAATAGTTAAGTATAACTTGGTCTAGCATAGAGTTAGGTAAAGTGTGTTTCTTTACTATGTATATTTGTAACTTATAATCTGACGATTATGATATGTAGTGATCCGATAGTTCACTCTCTCCTTGGTATTTCCGACACTTGATCCATGGCATAACACCCAATTCATCCATGATCTCTATTTAAAGAGCATGGAGGGTCATTCATCCAATAACGATTTTATGAGAGAAGCTTACATGAATTTTATTTTTTATATTAATAAATTTCCTAAAGTGTTCGTGTTGGCTCAGGTCGTAGACTATTTCCCTCTTCAAGGCTTTTAACCATGTCAAATTCTAGTGTACTGATTTGTGATATGTTTGTAAGCGGTGACCTTTGGTGTTTTATCTAAGAAAATTATCGTATAAATTCCTACAAGGAAACATATATCCTATATTTTGTGTGAAAGGAAGTATGCCACTCTTGAACATGAAACTTATATGTATCTCGTGTCGGGTTTGGGACATCCTCACTTTGTCACTTTTCTTATTGGGTTTGGGAAATGCATGTGCCTCTCATTTGATTATATATTTTCACCATGACCTCTGATCCTATTTTGAGTCAAATGATGTCAAATTCTGGTGTTGTGTCATTGATATGTTCAAGATAAGTGTCACCTACAAGTTCAAACCACTTATACCTCGTTTGGATTTTTTTGAATCAATTCCGAATCACTCTTTCCAATGTTGCAAATTCCTATGTTTCGTGTTAATGATGTGGGAAAAATTATGGCCCTCCTTTGATGGATCACTTCCTATCGAATTAAACCAATTATCCATGAAGATGGTCTAGAAACTTCCTTTTCAGTACCTTGGAGTGTGCATTCCTCAATGGAAAGTTCTTCACATTTGATGATAGGCTCACATCACCAGCCTTCGATCAAATGATTCTGCAAGTATTCAAATTTAGATTCTTTATTCACGCTTGTGAATTTTGTGGTTGTACCTTGAGAACCATCGTCATCATTGGTGGTTTCTCTCGTGCATGTTAAAAGTTTACATCATTGATTGGTAATCAGGAGGTTTATACCATGTTTGACTTCAACCCATTTGTTCGCATGGTGAGATTCATACTTTCCTTGGATCAAGACATATATGAATAACCTAGGTTTCATTTGATAAATCCAGGTTGCATGGAGTTATTAAGTATTCATGATTATAGACATGATCCATTCTAGTTGGATGGTTGTGTCCATGTCGCAAATCCATGTATTCACGATTGTAAGAATTATCCTTTCTAGTCTGATGGTTGCGTCCATGTCATGGATTCATGTATTTTTAATTTCTTACACTTTAAAGTATACTTACGTCAAATATTTCAAGGTATATTGTATTATGTTTTATTTTCAACTCTCCTGATGGTGATACTCTAAGCCCTTGCCTTTTCTTGTAAAGAATTTCAGCGATCACTTCCCATTCTGACTTCATGATTTAGGGGGGCATCTGTTATATAATATTTTTTCACACTCCCAGTCTCGCACCATAAAGTGTTTCAACTTGTGTCATCAATGAAAAAAGTGTCGCAAAGTGATGAAATCTGTCACAAATAATATATTCACCATGAAATATGTTTGTGGAGATATGAATAATATCCCTAAAGAAGTGGAAGAAAACTTTCTTTGAAATAATTATGGCCCAAATTTTCAAAATACCTTATTTGCAAGCCTAGCACGATTTTCATGCTAGTTTCCCATGCTCATAACTTGGGGATTTTTAGATGGATCGTGTTGACATCATGAATTTTATCAGGTAAATTTGTGTTGTTCCTCTTCAGGAATTTTTTCCCAAAATGGAAGAGAAGCTTCTCTTACAAGAAAAATCGAGAATGGTGGCATGGTCTTAGGTAGTTTATGATTGGAATGAGATCTCCCATTTATGGCTCTAGATCCTCCTTCCATGGATCTCTCCCTTGAGATATGGAACTCCTACCTCTTTTCATGGATCCTCATCTCCCTCTCCTTCCATATAAATCAATTTCCCACTATCCACTAAGGGTTAGCGAGGTTATCCATAGCTTGTTAGAGAGGTTGAACTATAGCTTGGTTTTTGGTTGCCATCCTAGTGCTGAATTGTGCGCAAATGGTGCCCATTTGCAAAGGAGAATGGAATTTGAAGGCTAAGGCTTGGACTCAGAATCTCACTTAAAGGAGGCTTCCAACATCAATGCTTAATTAGTTGCAATGCCCCATTTTAATTCTATTTATAATAAAATATATGTTTTATTTCCATAAATGTGTCAATTATTTTCCATTTATTGTAATTCTCATTGATATTTTACATAATTTGTAATAGGAAATGTTATTCTTTTCATATTTTTGTTGTCTCCACTAAATA
This sequence comes from Pinus albicaulis, assembly GCA_034641835.2. Lineage (NCBI taxonomy): Eukaryota > Viridiplantae > Streptophyta > Pinopsida > Pinales > Pinaceae > Pinus > Pinus albicaulis. The sequence continues at coordinate 1,725,441,304 of CM076575.1, forward strand.
TTTCTTGCAGACACTCGTCTGCACTAGTGAAGAGGGGATCATGAGATTGGAAGCCAAAAGTGAGGTCGACATCAAGGGTATTAGCATTAGAGAGAGGTAGGAGACCTATCCTCTGCATTTTCTAATATGAATTATGAAATGTTGCATGTAGTTGTCTTCTATAGTTGCTAAATCCTCCGACGGGACTAGAGGGATCATTTTTGTTCATCGAAGATTTCGTACACAACAGTAAGTGTTTATATATATATATATATATATATATATATATATATATATATATATAACTCCAATTAAGCCTAGCATCTTATGTAAGTCTCTTGGAGATATACTTGGGATTTTGGTCCTAGGATTATATGGTTAATTGGGGCCCCACTTAAAGGTGGTTGTTGCATTGTGCATGAATTCATGTATTATATAGGTTTTATGGGTTTAGCCAAAGAGAGATATTCTACATGTATAGCACCCAAAGGGGAGATTTACCCCTATTAATTCATTAGAATGTACATTTATATAATACAAGATAAGGAATGGGGGGGGGGGGAGGGGGTTGGGTGGGTTGGGGGAGGCGCTCATGCATAATGATGTGGCATGGGTACGAAGGATGCTGCTGACAGAATTTCCATGTGGACTCCTTGGAAACACAATATTGAAATGAATTGGATAGCCACATGAGAACCACGTGGGGACGATGTGGATGCCAAATGGAAAGTCAGGAATATGTAGTTAAGCTTATATTTGAAAGACCATAACTTTTGTCCAGGAACTAGATTGAGAAAAAAATTATATCACTATAAAGGTCTTGATGAGATAAACACACTCACATTATTCATTTTAGATTTTTGAAAGGTTCAAAAAATATTGTAAAAATTTAAGCCCTATTTCCATAGTAGGACATTAAAGGTCGTGTCATCATAGTAATTTCTTGTATGGGTTGTAAGGGGTTGTGTTATAATAAAAGGAATATAATTCAAGAAAATAAATAAATAAATATTTAATATTTAATAAATTATCCATTGTTAAATTATTATGAATTTGGGATAAATTTTTTTATGAAAATACGAGATAAAGGGATTGAGACTAGATGGATTCAAATAGATAAGAAAAGAGTATACAAGAAAGTAAATTAACCAAATAGGTTATAATAGGAATAATTAATTAGGCTGAGAAAGAATAAGAAAGGGCTAGGGAGCTCAAAGGAAAGAGAGAATTTAATTTCAAGAACAATCCATTGGAGAACAACAAAGGAGAAGAAGAGTGAAATTAAATAAAATTATTAACATAACAATCTTAGTGCAGAAATGATGTTTTATATTTGCAACTTCTCATGAAGTGTTAATAAAAATGACAAGACACAACCTACTCTACTATTTTGTGAACATTATTTCATAATTTAGAACAAAAATTTCAGACATGCACAAAGAAATAACAGACATGCAACAAGTATTTTTATATGGGAAATAAATATGCTAAAGAACCCAATGCCTATTGCATTAATAAGACAAAATATATATGTAATACAATTGCTTTGTTAAACTGAGCTCACCTTGCAAGTGCAAAACTTATCTCTTTGCTCACTAAAGGGCTCTGACCTAGACTTAGTCAATTTATGCCTTGGCTTGAGCTCCTATTTCCTTGTGATGTTCCTTAAGGATTTTGGCCCCTATTATTAAGGAAATTACTCTAATTGATTACGCAATTCCTTTAGGTTGATCATCTAAATACATGCAACACATGTACACTTAGAACTAGTCTACAACACATGTTACACTTCCTTGGAATCTCCATCTCAACTGGGTAACTCAAATTCTCTACATTCACTAGATATTTTTAGATGATTGATGAGTTAACTAGATGATCACTGAGTTTGACTGAATTAACACTACACAAATTGACCCTCCACTAGTTCTTCTAATAGTTGGAACTATTTCAACTAAAAACAACCTTAGATAACTAACCTTGATTGCTACAATTAGAAATCACACACATTAAAATGAACGCTAACTCCTCCAACTCGTATTTACTGAGTAAAATAGGTGACAAAATCCTTGTCACTCAAGTTAACATCAACCAAGTTGTCGAAATATGTGGATATTCAAATTTTCTCAGTTTAATAAAGGAAAAATCAAATTGACAATTTGTTGCTTCATTTTAAAACACTCCCTCTCAACAAGAAAGGGATTATCAACCACCCCTATCCTACAACTATGGAACTCAAACTTCCCTCTTGACAATGCCTTAGTCAAAATTTTAGCCTCTTTTTCCTCCGTCAAAGTATATTGAAACAACATTATCTTCCTCTGCACAAAATCTCGTATATGGTGATACTAGATGTCTATATGCTTGGATTGAATGTGAAAAATAGGATTTTAAGAGAGCTTCATGAAACTCTAATTATCACAGTATATTATAGTGGGATCTATCATCTGACCAAGTAATCCAACAAGTATCTTTCTCATACAAATCACCTCACATGTTGCTTGAATGGAATCCATGTATTTTGCTTCCGCCGAGCTGAGTGTCGTAGATCTTTGCTTCCTGATGTACCAAGAAACCATTGTGGACCCAACACTTAAAATTCCACTTGATGTGCTTTTTTAGTTTGATGGAATCCTCACATAATATTCATTTGTGAAGCCATGGAGCTTCACTCCCTATATCCATCTGTACCATAGTCCAAACTGGGTAGTGCCTCTAAGGTACTGTAGAACATGCTTAGTTTTCCTCCAAAATAATTCCGTTGGTCGAACCATAGCTTAGCTCAACTGGTTGAATGCATAGCACATGTATGGTCATGTGCTCACAAGATACATGAGTGAACCTACCAGCTACCAATAAATAGTGGAATCCACTTCCATACCTTAGTTGGAATCCTCTTTCCTCTAGTTGGTCACTAAAGGAGACTCCATTGGTTTTCATTTTTCCATGTGTAACCTATGAAGTATTTCATTGGCATACTTTCCCTGGGAGACAAACAATTCCTCATCTCCTTGCCACACTTCCAATATGAGGAAGTAGTGCATGAGGCCAATGTCCTTCATTTCAAAGTGTATTGCAAGGTCCTACTTGCAATATCTGATGAAATTTTCATCACTTGCTAAAATAAAGGCATCAACATATAAGATAATCAACAATTTACCTTCCACCAAAATATGATAGAGTTTTTCCTCCGCTTCAACTTTGGTGAAGCCTTAACCGATGATATAGCTATCGATCTTGGTGTACCAAGCATGAGGTGCTTTCATCAGACCGTATAATTCTCACTTGAGTCTAAACACATGAGACTCCTGATCAAAAGTCTCGAATATTTCTATTTTCTCGATATACACCTCCTCCTCAATAAATGCATCGAGGAATGTTGTTTTCACATCCATCTGGTGGATCTTCCACCCCATCTGTGCAACTAGAGCAAGAATTTATCTGATGGATGATTACCTTGCTACAATATAAAATGTATCCTCATATTCCATTCCATCAACTTAATAATACCCCTTGGCGAAAAATCTGGCCTTTTACTTTTCTATGCTTTATTTTCTTCCTACTTTGTCATGAAGATCCATCACGATCCCACAAATAATTTGTTTGTTGGTATTGGGACCACTTCCCAAACACTGTTTCTTACAATGAATTCATACTCTTACATCATTGCATCAAACCATACAAGTTTCTCTATGTATTCCTTGAAAGAGGATGGCTCAGTCTCGACAAGATCTGTGATTAGGGAAGTGTAGCCAATGTATTGATCTAGTTACCTTCTCTTCCTATGTTGATTTTAAGGAGAACCCAAATTGTCCCTCTCATCCTTGAGAAGTCTCTCAACTTCCTTGGTTCTCTCTTACCTTCTCTAAATGGTTCTACATGAGTGGTGGTCTCCACTCTCTGCTCCTCAATTGGTGGTTTCTCCACAAATTTTTGAGGCTCTATGTTTGGAGCTAAAAGCTCTTCTTCTTGTGGGATCTGAAGCTCCCTCTCAATAGAAAACTGCATCACCTTCTCCTCCTCAAATTTTACATCCCTTTGCACAAATGCCATTCTAATGGGATGGAAAATAGACATGATATTTTTGGGGAGTTTCTGTGTAATGAACAAATACCCCCGAATCTGTTGTTGACTCTAGCTTCTTCTTAGCATATTTGGAGACATGGAAATAGGAAGGTGTTCCAAATATCCTGAAGTGCGACACATCTGACTTTGTCCACGAGAAAGACTCCTTCAGTGTAATCATGCCATAAATCCATTGAGGAATTTGGTTCTATAAATAGACTATTGTGTTGTATGCTTCTGCCAATAGGTGTATAGGTAGGCCTTGGTCATGCAAAATCACCCTCGCTGCTCCCACAATGCTAAAATTCTTCCTGTCATCCACCTCATTCTACCGTGCATTATGGGTGTTGTCAACTCCTGTCGAATGCCTTATTTTTCACATAAATTTTTAAACTCATTCGACATGTATTAACCTTCGTTATAATTCCTGAGATCCTTCACCTTCTTGCTCGCTTATTTCTCAACCAGTGCCTTGAATTCCACAAACTTGGAGAATGTCTCATATTTCTTCCGCATGAAGAAGATCTAGAAATTCCATGAGAAGTCATAAAAAAAAATGAAAAATTATATATATTCCTGGAAGTGGAGGCTGTCAATAAAGGTCCACAAACATCATAGTGGATCCTTTCCAGGACTCCATGTGCTTTTTTGTCTCAATCATAAAAAGTGGATTTTGTGTAATTCCCAAAATTACATCCTTTTTATACATCCCATTGTTGAAGTGCTCTTTTCGGAAGGTATGTGGGTATGTGTTACATGATATTCAAAGTGCCATGATGAAAATGGCTAATTCTTCTATGCAAAAATTCACTGACATCGTGACACAGCACATTCTCCACCTTTGTGCTCAACGCAACACAATCCTCCACATCTAGCTTGTACAAATTCAACACCCAAACCTCAATCTTCTTCATCTGTCCCAGGGCCATGTGTCTCAAGAATGTATTTCCTTTGCTAAAGATCACATCATATCCACATTATTCCAAAACTACAATAAAGACGAGATTTTTCTCTGGGCCCAAAACAAACATGACATGCTTAAGCCTGAGGGAGGAGCTCGACTCTCTATTAAAGGTGACTATACTAACCCTGGTCATTTTGTACCTTCCGTCATCGCCTATACTAATGTACATCGGCAAGTATTTCTCCTCTAGGTCAATGAAAAAGTCTCTATTCCCCATCATGTTGAACAAGGCACCTTATTCTAAGTACTACATGCTCCCCATAACTGTGTTGGTCATGTATGCAATGAGGGTAAAGTCAATATGAAACTATGAAGCCAAGGCTTCACCTGATTCTCCTCCTCAGGTTTTATTTCTTGTCGTATTATGTGGACACTTCATGGCATAGTTCTTGAATTCATGACAATGGAAGCATTTACTTTTCAAAAAATATTTCTTCTTTCCCCCTTAACTGAATTCTAGTTTGGATTGTGATTTCTTCCCTTTTCCCTTATTTTCCTTTCTGGATGATGCAAAAAATTTTTCATCCTTTCCCTTGGATGAAGTCCCATCTCCGTTATTCCACCTTATTTCCTCCAGTACCAAATCAGACCATAAGTGCTCCCAATTCTATAATTTATCCCTCCCATTCACCGAATCTTGATATTTGTGCCAACTCTTTGGAAGGCCCAGAAGGGCTGGGATTACCAATTATTCTTCATGAACATTAACACCGACCCTGCTAATTTCATCAAGAAATTTTTTGAACTTGCTCAGGTACTGTAAATTTTTTTCATTCTTTTGCATATTGATACTTTGAATTTTATCCTTGAGTGTAAAATTCCTGTGGTCACTATTATTCTTAAAAAAAATAAGTTAGTTCTTTCCACATCACAAATGAAGTTTCCTTTCTGTATATATTTAAGAAAATATGATCCTGTACTCCCTGCAGTATGATTCTCTTCTCTTTGGCTACACCTTTCTTCCACTGAGCAAGGTTCCGGACATAAGATCCGTGTGGTTTTGCAACATCTAAATTGATCTATTATAGCAATCCATTATCATCCAATATCACTTCCATGTGATCCTTCCATGAAAAATAAAAATTGAGGTGCCTTCCAAGGTGTACTCTAGCCTTAGTCCATTGAAATCCATCTTCTCAATTATGAAGAGAACCTGCAGCATTGATCTCCAAATTTGAGCCTTTGAAAAAATATGTTATATATTTGCAAATGCTCATTAAGTTTTAATCAAAATAACAATACACAAACCTATTATAATATTTTGTGGACATTATTTCACAACTCAGAACAAAAAATTTAGACATTCACAGAAAAATAACGCACATGCAAAGAGTATTTTTATCTTGGGAAAGAAATCTTCTAAAAACACCAATTCCTCTTTGATTAATTAAATGAAATAGAATAGTAATACAAGTGATTTTCTCAACTAAGCTCACCCTGCAAGTGCACAAACTATCTCTCTGCTCATTGAACACCTCTAATCCAAACTTAGTCAATTTATGCCTTCTCTTGAACTCCTATGTCCTTGCATTGTTCCTTGAGGAATTATGGCCCTATTATGTATGAAATTCCTCTAATTCATTGTGCAATTCCTTTAATTTGACCATATAACTAAATGCAACACCTGTATACTCAGAAGTATTCTATAACTGATGTTACACTACCTTGGAAACTCCATCTCATCAGGGTGACTCGAATTCTCTACATGCACTAGGGGATGATTGATCGGTTAACTTCATGATCACCTAGTTTGAATAATGTCCCACTACACAACTTGATCCTCCACTAGTTGTTCCAATAATTGAAACTATTTTAATTAACTCAAAAAAACCTTAGATAAGTGACCTTGATCGCTACAAATTATCAATCACACATGCTAAATTGAACTCTAACTCCTCTAACTAGAATTTACTGAATAAATTGGGTGACACAATCCATGTCACTCAAGTTAACGTCATCCAAGATGTCCGTTGATGTCGAAAGTTAAATTTTCTCAATTTAATTAAGGATAAATCAAATTGATAATTTATTGTGCATTTTTCAACACTTAGTGATTGAGGCGATGAGTAATGGGATTCCAAAAAATGGTTTAATTTATAGATATCTCCTCAATTAAAATTAGCCAACTCTTTTTCACTGTTGAAATCCTCCTAAATGATGAAGTTGTATTCGGGTATTGAAGAAATAATTTTAGTTTGTTCAAAGAAAATGAGGTGTTCGAATTTAAAGCAGTGTGAAAAATAGTTGATTTGAAGGTTTGGTTGTGGGTTATATTAGAAATATATTCTTTGCGAAAAATTTGAAATGACCCACTATTTTTGCCAATGTATGATTCTCCATAGGAAAGAATAATTTATTGAACTCCTAGGTTAATAATAGAGTTTTATTTATCCCTAACAAATGAATTGTCAGTCCAGGAGGTAACTGCACAACATAACTCATATGAATTAATTGAGGGTGCATATGAATATATAGATGGAGGTGAGAATGTTGGGATTCATTTCCCAATGTCTCTTAGACTTCCTTATTTCCTATTTTACATTAGTGTACAATTTCGCCCAATCCCTTAGGATTATGTGTCAACATTCCCCCCCTTAATTTTAAGGGATGTTGGTGAGTCCAAGCATCGTTTAGAAATTTTCAAACTTTTCTCTTCCAGTTGCTTTTGTGAAGATGTATGCAATCTACTTATTTTTAGAGAAATTATGTAGATGGATTGTTTTGGCCTCAACATGATGTCGAATCAGATGGTATTTTGTATTGATGTGCTTTATTTGATCATGGAACTTTGGGCTGTTGGCCAACTTTATTGCAGAAGTGTTGTTGATCTTGAGTGGAGTTGAATGAATTTGTTTCATCTGTAAATGTTCTAGGATTTTCCTGAGCCACACAATTTCCTTAGTCGCTTTAGCTATTACCACATATTCTGCTTTAGTTGTGGAATTTGTTGGAACTGAATGTTTGTGTGATCTCCAGGAGATAGTTCCCTATCCAAGACTCATAGTATAACCTGAAGTAGATACCCCAATATTTTTTTCTCCGTCAAAGTTTGAATCAAAGTATCCAATCAAGCTGAAGTCACCCACTTGTGTATATTTGAGTTCAAAGTATCTAGTACCTTTTAAGTACTTTAGAACTCTTTTTGCAGTGGACCAATGTCCTTCACAAGGTTTTTTCATAAACCTGGGGAGGATTCCAAGAACAAAATGATATTTTTGGTCTGGTATAGTCAGGTAGATGAGACTTCCTACATGATGTCTATACTTTGTTGCATCCTCAAATTCTTCCCCTTCAATGGATGTGAGCTTCAAGTTTTGTTCCATTGGAGTGGTCGAAGGATTGCATTAAGCCAATTCAAACTTGTTCAATAGATCTCCAATGTACTTCTTCTGAGAAAGGAATATAAATTTAGGATGTTGAGTCACTTCAATCACAAGATAGTAGTGAACATAGCCCAAATCAGTCATTTCAAAACCTTTCTTCAATTCCTTCTTTATGGATTTAATATAACTCTCATTTTTCCCTGTCATCAAAATTTCATCTATAGACACCACAAGATATACACCTATTTTCCCAACTTTCTTGACAAATAAAGTTGCATCATCAAGATCAAAATGTTTGAATTTAAGTTTCAGAAGATGCTCAATTAACTTCTCATAAAAAGCTCATATTGCTTGCTTGAGGCCATACAAGGATTTTATAAGCTTGCATACTTTGTGTTCTTGGCCCTTCACAACAAAACCTTCTGGTTGGGACATAAAAACCTTCACCTTTAGATCATCATTCAAAAAGGAATTTTTTACATCCATCTGATGGAATCTCCGACGATTCTGAGCTACTAAGGTAAAGAGTGTTCGGATGGTAGCCCATTTTGTTGTGGGGGGTAAGGTTTCCTCATAATTGACCCCTTATTTCTTTGCAAAATCTTTTTCCACAAGCTTGTCTTTGTGCTTTTCAAGTGAGCCATATACTTTGTACTTGTTCTTGTAGACCCACTTGCAGCCAATTGGTTTGGTTCCCAATGGAGGATCAACTAGCTTCCAAGTGCCATTCTTTATTAAGGAATCATACTCCTTTTACATCGCTTCATTCCATTCATCATGAGAAGTGGCTTCTTTGCAGGAAGTTGGTGTAGAAAAATTCAATTCAAAATTATAAGAAACATCCATATTAACAGGTGAATTAGAATCATCTACATCACCTACATTTTTCCTAATGGAACTTCTTGTTCCCGTCTTTCCAACCTCATTGGGACGAAAATTTTCCAGTGTCTTTATCAGCCATTTTGGGGGTCCTTTCTGAGATGGACCAGGTTTCTCATTTTGCTGAGTTAGGATTGAATCAAGATTCAGTCTGCCAATTCTATTAATCACATCATTCAAGGTGTCATCCATGGTTAGTTCTTCATGTGGGGGAGAGAATTCTTTGGAAGACAATTCCACAAATTAATTCAATATAGGAATCCCCCCTTCAAGATGTGGAATGTGATTATCAAATTCTTGAAATGAATTTTCATGTGTGAATCTATCCAAGCGATCAAGATGCCACTCAACAAAATTGTCAGCCTTGGAAGATTCAAGGAATATGACATCTCTAGATACTACAAAATTCTTATTGAATTCATCATAGAGATGATATTCTTTGGAGGTATTGGAATACCCCAAGAAGATACATTTTTTACTTCTATAACTAAGATTATTTCTTTGTTCCTTAGGTAGCAAAGCATAACAGGTTGAACCAAAGACCTTGAAATTATTTACCGAAGGAATGTGGCCATGCCACATTTCATAAGGAGTTTTATTTATGATTGCATTAGAAGGACACCCATTCTTAATGTACACAACACATGTAATTGGATATACCTAAAAAATCAATTTTACATTATTGAAAAACACTATGGAGTGAACCATATTTAAAATTGTCCTATTCATTCTTTCAGTGACACCATTTTGTTGGGGATTATAGGGCACGATTGTTTGATGTTTGATCCCATGTTGGAGAATATAGTTTTCAAATCCATTTGAAGTGTATTCTTTTCCATTATCAATGCACAAATATATAATATGATTTTGTGCATCATTTTCAATCCATGCATGAAAATTATTGAATGTTTGAAAGCATCAGATGTGTTATTCAATAAGTAAACCCAACACATTCTAGTATAATCATCAATAAATGTCATCATATATTTATTTCCATTTCCAGAAGGAACATGCATGAGACCACATAAATTTGAATGAATAAGCTCAAGTTTTATATGTGCTATGGAATTTGAATCATGAAAGTATTTTTTGCTATGCTTTCCTAGAATACAAGCATCACATTGCTTAAGTTTCCTAGGAATTGTAGGAAATCCGGTAACACCATTTTTCTTCAAAAATTGAAGGTTGTCATATTTTAAGTGTCCAAATATAGCATGCCATAAAATAATTTATGGGAATGTACCTTCATCATAGTCAGAATTAAATGAAAAGTTTTGTGCATGAGAAGAGGTACCTTGCAGCTTTAGGGGCCTTCCTTCTTCCATTCCTCGCATGAAAAGTGAGCGATCTGATGCTTTTTGACCTCAACCTTACCATCAAAGATTTGAATGGAGTGTCCTTGCTTGAGGATGTGGAACAAGGACAAAAAGTTTCTCCTCGACTTAGGGTGGTATAGAACCTCATGTATAACATGGTCTGGAATACAAGTAAACTTAAGCCTGATTGTGCCAAGCACTAATGGCTTGAGTTTAGATTTGTATGCAAAGTATACTACTCCATCAATCTTGTCAGTAAATTCTTCAAAAAAATATTTTCTAAAAGTCATGTGACATGTTACTCCTGAATCTATCAACCAATCATTTCTCCAAGAAGTAAGTGAATCATTGAACAAGTCTTCAGTTACTCCAATGTTACAATGTGCTACACCATAATGAGCAGATTCAGGTGCTTTACCTTTGTCTCTATCATGATTTTTACCTTTTCTTGATTTCTTTCCTGCTCAATTCTGTCCCAAGAAAGCTTACATGTAGATGCCTCATGCAAATCTATATTGCAGTGTATGAAATGAAGACCATATTTTTAACTTTGAGCTTGTCTACCCTTCCTTCCTCTAAAATTTCTTCTTCCTTGTCTTCTTCGGCCATCTCTTCCTCTGGAAGAATATCCAGCATGATTCTTCTCTCTATGTGCAAGACATACAGTTTCTTCAGAAGACAGAGGGGTTTTCTTCTTTCTAAAAGCCTTCTCTCTTTCTGCAAATTTTTTCTCAAGGGAGTCAAAGGTGATCTGCCTGAGGCTTCCACTTTCTTGCAATGACTCAAGGTAGTGTGATTAATTGGGATATAATGCCCTAATGTAAGCTATGAGAGGTATGTCAATTTCTACAACAATATTTTTAATGTCATGCATGGTAGATCTTACCTCTGATGCTAAAGAAAGAAGGTCATCATTTTTTAATTCAAGGCTGAATAGCTTAATCATTAATTGAACAACTTCAAGTTCTAAATGTGAGTCATAGAGTTATTTTAATTTCGTCAAGACTTCATGGGAATTTGGAAAATGTGTAATATGTAAACTCACCTCTTCATTTACATAAGCTGAAATCAAGGCACAACCATCGCAATTATTGTTTTCCCAAATGGTGCTTCCTTGTCTGAGTTGGGATTTGCAGGTGCATTTTGTTACACCATTTTTTTGGTCATCTAACCTATTATTATTAGATGAACCCAAGTACACCATGTAAGACCAATTTTACCCTAAGTAAAATTTCTTTCAACATATAAAATAACTTATTTGGTCATATTTAACCCAAAACAAAGAAATTAATTAAATAAATCCTTATTTATTTAATTATTTCCTAAGAACAAGTTATTTAAATCATTATTGAAATAATATTCTTAGTTAAATTTGACTAAATCATACATAAATAATTAAATAAACCATTATTTATTTAATTATATTCCCATCATTCCCCTAAAATGATAAATAAATCATTTATTTATTTATTATTTATAAATAAAGGAATTGACACAAGTCAAGAATCCCATCCAGTGACTAACCATACCCCAGTGGAGTCGTCGGACCTTCATTGCATTAGATCACTCTAGATCTACTCTTGGTCACCATTTTCTATTTTTCTTTGTGAGCTCCCATTGAGTTCTATGTTTTCTTTTCTACATCCATAAGAGAGAGAAATGTTAGATCTGAAACAATGAGGACTTCCAAGAACCCATCCCACTGAGGAGAACTGGAAGACACCTTTCTTGTTTTCCTCTCAGGTGCCCCATTCTTTGATATAATATAAAATTCTTTTAAATACATTCTTCTTGTCTTGTTCATTGGATCTATGGAGCTATGTTATATTTCAAAAGGGTTAAACTATTATAATAATATGTTAGATAGCAAAATGGAAGTGAGAGAGAGAAGTGTAATGGTGTCTGATGTGTTAAAGGACTAGACCCTGAGGAGACAAGACTTATAGGTGCAACAAGTCTCTATGAAGTGGTACCTATGCTAAAGGCAGCGGGGGAGGGATACATATGCCCGCCGAGACAAAGTACAAAGAATAAGGTGCACGGGAAACCACGGAATGCAATAAGTACAAAGAATAAGGCACCCGGAAAACCACGGAACACAATAATGAAGCATGTGCTAGCCTAAACATGAGCCAGATAAATAACAGGATGAATATCACATACATGCGATGCCTAGAATGGTCATCAGGACTTATGCAAAAATATGGTAGTACATGAGATATAAATACGCCTAAGTGCCCTCTACACGCGGGGAAGTGCTCGCAAAATCTGACTGATACGTGCAAATCGAAGAGGCGCTGTAAGTGGCTGAGGCCGATATCATCAAATGAGAGAAGATGCATAAAGGGCTAAAATGAAGTCATCTGGGCATGTGGGGGGCTACCTGCAGGGCCACCGCCTCATGAGGGTTGAGACATCTCACACATGCCCGGGAATCACCAATAGTTGCGGCTGCGTCACTGGACCATCAAGTGTATATATCATGATCATGCTAGGAAGAGCTCGAACCAAGGTATACTGCCCCCTAGACCAGGCTTCTGGAGTAAATGAGCTGATGTTGACAGAAGGAGGTCTGCTATAGGTGAGGCAATAAAGGAACCCCACCTAAGGCACAAGAAAAATAGTAGAGCGACGACCAAGTAGACACTAATGATGATGATGGAATGAGAGAAATGGAGGAGCGGCTGGACGACTTCCCTTGTTAGAGAATAAAGTGTATGAATGGCTTGGCAGCAACTGACACAATATCATGAGGGATAGTGGACAGGGGTACTGAAGGCCATGATGTGGATCATGAGAGAGGGAACAAATAGGAAAGGATGGAGGACTATGGCGGGGTACAAAGGGACTCGGAATAGACTCCATGAATGTGCTGGTGACTTGACTTGAATGCTCTAAACAAGGGCGAATCGATGGTGCTACCTCATAGTACGGGTCCAATGGGGAACCATAAAAGCATGAGTACAATAGGGTAACTCATGATGAAAATCAACTCAAACAAAGATGAGTAAGGAGGCAAAGTGGTGCCCCAAGTACAAGTGTCGTAAGTGAAGAAATTAGATTTTGAGAAGAGGTGAATAGACCCTTCATGGAAAAAATGTGTCCTGGTGAAATATCAAAACATAAAAAACTACGCAGTTAGTGTTACCACGTGGGTGTAACATTATGGAGTTTGTTGAGTGACATTGTCGACTAGGGGTCCAAGTCAAATGGACTCGAACATCCATTGGTGATCTAGAGAGGTTGGAGACCCGGGTAGTGGCCGTAGTAGTGTTACGGGTCTTGGGAAGCTAGGCATTCCAGCACATCACTGGAGGGCAGATGATGATCGTGGAGAGTGTGATGAGTGGGACCTACTATGGGTGGGCCCAGATGATGTTGGTGTCGGTGAAACGACAGCTGTCGCTATGCAAGCGGCAAGCGAATCATGATTGTGCCTATGGGACGATGTTGTGCTCTTTCTTCTTTGAGAAGATCCTGACCTTACGACCTCATGAAAAGTTGCCTGATGGAGGTCCGAGAGAGCCTCGGATGCGTCGGTGGGGACGATTACTGTGTAGAGGAGGAGGAGGGGTAGTCAGACGGGTGTTCTGACCAGATTTCTTCGCCCATTGGGATCATATTCCACTATACATAGACAACTATCCCTATAGTGGGATGAGTTATTAGGGAGATCAGGACTTGCTGCTTCCACCTGGTTGAGTGTGGGGGCCTGACAGTAAGTGACAAGAAACTAATCTGTTATGTGCATTTTATAGTTTGTGACTAGTATGCATGGTATTAATCATTATATGTTTTGGAATGCAGATATAGCTCTAGTAAAACCAGCCGGATATATGGGATGACCTGCAGCGACGGGAGCTACAGGGGAAACTAGATCAAGGACGGCACAGAGCGAGGATATGGCTGCTCTGGTGGAGGAAATTCATCATAGATGTGAAGGGCTACTGACCGGTGTATCAGACTGTGGTTAGCAGGATTTAGATGACCGATACATAGAGTTATGTATTGGGTTACCCTCGGAGTGGCGACGTATCATGCAACGCATGGTGATGGCCGGTCAGGCTGTGCGTGATGTACAAGCTGCGGGAGTAGAGCCATTGGCTCGGGATCCTCCAGAGAGTGATGAGATGTAGGGTAGGTGGTTCCCCCCAGTGTCGATGTAGGGGCAAGTGGTGCCCCCCATTTTTGTAGTTTTGTTATTGTAACATGCTATGGGCATGTAATATGTTTCAGAGTAGATGGACTCTGAAAACATGGGTTATATAATATATGTGATGTATATGTATTTGGTTGATGGTGTTAAATTTTATTGTGTTGTGTGTGATATATGCCACTCTAGAACATGGTTTGCGATTTGATCTACGTAGTGATTTTGATCTCTAGGTATATGGCTAAATGTAATAAATGTAAATTCCCGTATCAAAAGTTTCACTCATAAATATTGTCTAAACAGGATAGGGTTATGTACACAATAGAGACCATTAAGTTGTAAGATGAGAAGCAGGGAATCTAAATGCACATGCAGATGGAGGATGTGATGAGAGAGAGCATTGGCTACGAGACCATGAACTGCATCATATTCGGCCTGATTATTGGTGGCTTGACCAATGCAGACCCCATTTGCAAGAACAAGGGTATGCAAGGGGGTAAAAATGGCCCAAGTGGCTGAGGCAAGGTTTCAAGAATAGCAACTGGCGCCATCAGCATAACCAAGGTAATGAGTGGACGAGAGGGTCGAGGGAATATCATCACAAGATGAGAAAAGTGAGGAAAAGCGGGGACACATGTTGCGAAGTACATCATAGATACGGATGGGAGTATTGGGATGATGGGAAGACAAGGAAAGGTGGTGGAAACCACAAAAGGCTACAAAGCTACCTAGATCATCAGTAGAGGAAGAAAGGTGCACATACCGGTCATTACAGGAAATGACAGAAGAATAAGAAAAAAGATGGTCGAAACATAAAGAGCCCAAAAAAGTGGTAGAAGGGGGATCAACCAAAACCGACGGAGTGGATTCAGAGGGGATGTACTCCAAGGGGTGTGCAGATGATAATAGGTATAAGAGAGGAGCAGCAGACTCGGACATCTCAACATCAGGGGGAGGGATGTCAATGGTAGCCGAGGGATCCTCAAGTAAACTTGACACATATTGAGCAAGGATGGGCAAGGCGGATTGATTTTTTTCAACTTCGTACTCGCGAATGACTTCTAAAGAGGCTCAGTAATGCGTGAGGTGAGGGAAATGGTGGGAATAATGGACATGGACATCACACAGAGCATAGGTTTTGTTGGTACGAAGAGTCTTTGGGTTCTTGGCTACAGATGAGGAATAAACAGAGGTGTCAGGGACCATAGATTCAGGAAACGCGACTTTAACCATGGGTTGGATACGGGGCAACTCAAGACAAATATGGGTTGGATGAACGATACCATCACACAAGGCACAAGGCTTGGCAAGCTGGGGAGGGGTACGGTCAGGTGTGGTGGCCTTGTCATTGGATGCCCCATTGCAAGTTTTTTGTTTCTTGCCGGTAGCTGTTGCAGCATTAGGAGGGTTCTGTGGAGGGGTGAGGGGCACTGTGGTGGTGGAAGGAGAGATGGGGATCAGTTGTACTGGTGTCACGGCGATGTATGGTTTGGGGTGGCCTGATGGGGTCTCAGTTGGAGGGGTGAGATACCGAACGAGAATTCCCAAGGTGAAATTAGGAAGGGAAAGGGTGGCCATGACGGGGACCAAATAGATGCTGGGGGGGACCAAGGAAAGGTATCTCACCGGTGGGGTAGTGACCAGGGGGGATGGCTCCCATATGGTGGAGACCTGAGGGAACTGACTCAGGAGGGTAGGAAGGTTCCCGAGTGTGATGGGAAGGGCTGGGGGAAAAATGTTCGGTTGGCTGAAGCGAAGGGCTAGGAGCAGGAGGCGACGGACAAGATAGAGGTTGCTGACTAGCTGGAGCAGGCTATCGAAGGCTAGCCTGAGATGATTTCATCATGCAAACAGTCGCTAAGTTGGGGTCAGAGACGGGAGGAGGGGGAGGACCAGGAAAAGTTCCAAGCAAAGAGGAGTCTTTGTAGACACTGGGGGAAACATTGGTCAACGAATCAACAATTGGTTTATTGGTGACAGTAGAGATGGTGGACTCAGGGGAGGTCTGAGATTTTGGTTCATGGTAGGTCAATTGATCAATGGTGACAATCTTTCCATTATGAGGGAAAAACATCTTGCGGTGGACTACGGATGGGATGGATGACATCGCATAAGTGTAACTACGCCCCAAAAGGATGTTGTAGTCAAGAGGGGCGTCGATAACTTCGACGTTGACACAAACATTCTTGCCAGCAAGGGTGATAGGACAGTTACAAAATAGGTCGATGGGCTAGGAGGCATGGCCATCCCACGCGTGAAGGGTGATGGTGGAAGGGGCCAGTTCAGGGGACCCAAGTTTTTTCCAAACCGAGGCAGACATTACGCAGGTAGATGCCCCCTCATCAATAATACACCAAGCAAAATTGGTGTTTTGGATTTTGACTGGGATTTGGAAAGCAACCGAAGGAGGAAGAGGGGGATGTTCTGACTGACGAGCGTTGAAAACAATCAATTTGTCATCGACAGGATCTACAGCACCCACGGTAGATAGTAGAGCCCTCTTTTGGGAAGGACATGACTGGAGGAGTTCCAGTGTTGAAATGGCAGCAGGAGATTGGGCCAGATCATCTACTATGCTGTATGAATGGGCAGCCCAACCAGAGGCAGCATTTTGGCATAATGGTCCCTTAGGAGGCTTAGGATGAAACTCAACTTTTGGCAAAGGGATTTGCAAGGGACCATTGGGTGTCGATAGAGGCTCTGTAGGACCTGACGATGGAGACTCGGAGACAAATGGAACAGAAGGTGTGGAATACTGACGGGACCGAGTTTGAAGGTTGAGGTCGACGGTGAGAGGGGGGTGAGAGGCCATCATGAGAATCTGGTAATTAGTGGAACCAAAAAGGGGAAGATTGAGTGGTTACCAGGGCATGAGGAGGTTGAGTGGCCACGAATCCTTTTTGAGGGAAAGGATCGGTAAACACAGTGGGCTGGGAAGTAGTTGGAGTGGGAGGGATAGTAGGGGAGGAGTGTTTCCCCCTCACAGTGGCTTGAGAGTCCCACATCTTCCGCATTTTTGGTAATAAAGGACAATCGTGAGTGTAGTGACCATAAACATCGCAACAAGAATAGGGCTTATTGGTGTGAAGCGGCCTGTCCAGCTTAGGCTGAGGGCCCTATGGCTAATTGGTAGTGGTAGAGTCAATACGGGAAAGAGTGGATCCACGATTACCAGAAGCGAATGGATTTCCTCTTCTCCTTCTTTGAGAAAGAGGAAAATTAGGTGCCCCCTGTTGTGAAAATACTTGCCCTGGAGGGGGTAGTAAGTGCGGTTGTGGGGGTGGAGAAGGCAAGGGAGTGAGGGGTCCAAATGCTAGAGGAGTTGGGACACCAGGTTGCGGATATGGATAAGGAGTAGGGTGGGAAGAAGTAAGGTAAGAAAGAGGGTGGGCAAAAGGAGGAGGCATGCCATAGCCTGAATACATGCTACCTGGAGAGGAAAAAATGCTGGAGGGGCTGGCCCCTAGAGGAAAACCATGGCCCGGAAGCGGTTGGGCAGAGGTATATGACAGGGCTCCAACGATACCGTCGGTAGAGTGAGATGCCCCTGAGGAAGGAGGGCCATCGGGTTTGGGAAGGTCAGGGAGGATGGTATAAACATAACCAGATTGGGCGTAGATAAGGTCATACTTCAAGGCCATCTGGAGGGTGACTTCTTCGGTTTGAGGGAAATGGGAAGTGATGTCTTTGCCAATGGGAGGTAAGAGAGAGCGAAGGAACCAGTCCATATAAACCCGATCTTCAAAGGGATGAGCTTGACATAAGCTTCTTCTTCGCCGCCATTCCTAGACATGAGCGGAAAGGCAGGTTGAAGAGGATTGACGGATGGAGGTTAAAAGCTTGGTACTAGTGTCGTATTGGAGAGGGAGCTGGAAATAGGATAAAAAGGCTTGGGCAATGGTTGCAAAAGTGGTATGGGAGGAGGTGGCCTGCTCAACATACCATTTAGAAGCTTCGCCAGTAAGCATGCATTGGAACAATCTAAGACAAATAGAGTCGTCAGTAATGGAATTGGAGGAACACCACATATGGAAGGATCAGATATGGCTGGAGGGATCCTCACTAGCAAGGCCTTCGAAATTGAGAATGTCAGAAGGGAGCTTGTTTGGCATAGCAGGCCAACTAACATCATGGCGGATAGGATCATTAATCAGCTGATTGAAGTCAGTGAGACTAAGGCTGGCCATATAAGGGAGCAATGGGGCAGTCGATGTAGGTCCCGAGGTGGTTCCACTGGAAACAGACCTAGCAGTAGTACTGGGTTGCTGCTGGTAGTAGGCCCTGAAGTAGACATGGTGGGAATGATAGGGGGAGAACCCGAACAATCAGGGGAGGAGTCAGAGTGTGGACTCGGGGGGGGGGGGACTTACTCGATGATGACAGGAAGGAGGAAGTCAACCAAGTGGAAACTGAGGATGAAGGCCAAGAAGTCTCTGGGAGAGGTGCCTTGGGGGTGCAATGATGACGAGAAGAAGGAACACCGACAGGGGCAGGGAGGGACAGAAGCAAGGGAGGTCAAGGGCAGAGAGGTGTGGTGACAATTGATTTTAAATTCTTTTCCAGACGGTGTTAACCAGGTGCTTCTTCACTTAGGTTCAGTGTGTGGCATGTGTTAATTTTAATTGTTTAAGCTCAGACTTTTTGAGAGTAAAAGAAAAAGTGTGCTGCGTAACAGAACATAAATCTGCAGTAAATGAGACGGAAAGAAGAGAAAATTAACAACTAAAAATGAAAAAAGTTAACCCAAGAAGGTGGGTCTCTCAAAACTATTCTATAAGAGGGAAAAAATATGCAAAGCACGCTAAAAAGAGGCAAATATATCTAAGGTCCAGAGGGACTAGGATCTAAAGCATAAGTCTGCTGAAAAGTGGTGCAGAAAATAGCAAAGAGGCAGAGGCAAGGTTGCTGCGAAAAAGGAGGAGATTAGCTAAAAATAGAGGGGCAAGGCAGTGGCCTTAGAAATGAGCCCAAACAAAACGATATGATGTGTTTTGAGAGGGGGAAGAGTTGATCTAAAGGGATCTGAAAAGGAGGTATCAGATCTGAGAAAAAGACGGCTGAAACTCTCGAAATTCAGACTTCTAAAACAGTAAAGACTCATCCATAAAAAGTGGAGGGTACTAGAGTCCTAAGGGGCAATATTCCCTCTTATTTGAGTGAAGTAGATCAGAAATAGGTCCAAACGGGCAGAGAAAGAGGCTGGAAAACCCTGACAGAATCTTCATACAAATCCAGAAAAAGTGCTGAAAAATTTGCAGAAAAAGTGCAGGGCGTAGGTTCTGACTTGTTTTCAGTCCAGGTCACATTTTTGGGGCAGAAAAGTGTGTCCTAAGGCTCAGGTCTCACTTTTTGGGCCGATAAGTGCGACCTACAGATCTGGCTCTCTCGGCGACAGATTTCAGAAAAATTTTGTCGTCTCAGCTGCAGTTGATGTCTGTCACCTACGCAATAAGGCAAGAAACACATGGAAGTTAAAAATTTGATTGTTTAAGGGTTTTAAGGGTGAGAATCACCATAAAAATAGGAAAAACAAAAAATGGAGGAGAAACCCTAGGGTCTGAAATAGCTGGATATGCAGGAATAGATAAAACGACAGCGGTCGCTAAAGAAAGCCCGTGTGGAGTCGCCAATTGTTAGTATGAATCTTTCGTCATAAAATATCACTTTAGCTACGCATAACAAATATCCCTAACATCAATTATGGCTGCAAAATATCTTTAAGTTTGCTGCACAAATTCAGATCTAAGCATAGAAGATATGAAGCAGATAAAATATAACATGGCTCCATACATACAATGGACAAGACAAGAAACAATGTTTATAAAAGAATTTTGTATTATATTAAAGAATGGGGCACCTGAGAGGAAAACAGGAAAGGTGTTTTCTGGTTCTCCTCAGTGGGATGGGTTCTTGGAAGTCCTCAGTGTTTCAGATCTAGCATTCCTCTCTCTTAGTGGTGTAGAAAAGAAAACATAGAACTCAGTGGGAGTTCACAAAGAAAAATGGAAAATGGTGACCAAGAATAGATCCAGAGTGATCTAATGCAATGAAGGTGACTAATGAATGGGGAAAACCCCCCTATTTATAACAAAATATTGGGGCGGTCTAGAACTCGGTGCATGAATAAAATATTATTAATCGAATTCTAGAAGCACCTTTTAGGAATATTTTATTATATTAGTTGGAGGGAAAAGGATTCTTGACTTGGTTCAATTCCTTTATTTATAAATAATAAATAAATAAATGATTTATTTATCATTTTAGGGGAATGATGGGAATAAATAATGGTTTATTTGGTTATTTATGGATGATTTAGTCAAATTTAACTAGGAATATTATTTAAATAACTTGTTCTTAGGAAATAATTAAATAAATAAATATTTATTTAATTAATTTCTTTGTTTTGGGTTAAATATGACCAAATAAGTTATTTTATGTGGTGAAAGAAATTTTACTTGGGGTAAAATTGGTCTTACATAGTGTACTTGGGTTCATCTAATAATAATAGGTTAACATTGGGGGCCACCACCTGCCCTACATATAATCACTCTCTGGAGGATCCCGAGCCAATGGCTCTGCTCCTGTAACTCGTAGATCACGCACAGCCTGACCGGCCATCGCCATGTGTCGCATGATACCTCGCCACTCCGAGGGTAGCCCAATACATAACTCTATGTACCGGTCATCAAAATCCTGCCAACCACGCTCTGATACATCGGTCAACAGCCCCTCACATCTACGATGAATGTCCTCCACCAGAGCAGCCATATCCTCTCTCTGCGCCATCCTTGATCCACTTTCCCCTGTAGCTCCCGTCGCTGCAGGTCATCCCATATATCTCACCGGTTTTACCGGAGCTATATCTGCATTCCAAAACATATAACGATTAGTGCCATGCATACTAGTCACAAACTCTAAAATGCACATAACAGATTAGTTTCTTGTCACTTACCATCAGGCCCCCACACTCAAACAGGTGGAAGCGGCAAGTATGGATCTCCCTAATAACTCATCCCACTATAGGGATAATCGTCTATGTATAGTGGCATCTAATCCCAATGGGCAAAGAACTCTGGTCGGAACACCCGTCTACCTACCCATCCTCCTCCTCTACATAGTAATCATCCCCACTGACACATCTGAGGCTCTCTCGGACCTCTATCAGGCAACTGTACACGAGGCCGTAAGGTCAGGATCTTCTCAAATAATAAAGAGCACAACATTGTCCCATAGGTGCAATCATGATTCACTTACCACTTGCATAGCGACAGCTGTCGTTTCACCGACACCAACATCATCCGGGCCCACCCATAGTAGGTCCCACTCAGAACACTCTCCACGATCATCATCTTCCCTCTAGTGATGTGATGGAATGCCTGGCTCCCCAAGACCCGTAACATCGCTGCAGCCACTGCCTGGGTCTCCAACCTCTCTAGATCACCAATGGATATTCGAGTCCCTTTGAATCGGACCCCTGGTCGACAATGTCACTCAACAAACTCCATAATGTTACGCCCACGTGGTAACACTGGCTGCGTATTTCCCACCATCCCTAATGGTGGGAGACTAGTCAAAAAATACAAATCCTAGACCGTCAGCTCGATCCTGTGCCCCTGCATTACAAACGCCTCCTGATCTGGATCCCGATAACTGATAATACGAGCCAACAAGGGCTCTCCAACACTCATCAAAGGGTTCTCCAAAAATTTTAGCACCCCATACCTAGCCAGTACACGACGGACACCCTGATCCACCTAGATCTCCGTCCGTAATGTACCTAAGTCTCTCTCTCTCCATTTGATCAATATATCTGCCATATCTGCACAAAAAAAACTCGGATCCCCTGAACTGGCACCTTCCACCATCACCCTTCATGCATGGGATGGCCATGCCTCCCAGCCCATTGGCCTATTCCGTAACTATCCTATCACCCTTGTCGGCAAGACTGTTTGTGTTGACGTTGAAGTTATCGACGCCCCTCTTGACTACAACATCCTTTTGGGGTGTAGTTACACCTATTCCATGTTTTACGTCCCATCCGCATTCCACCACAAGATGTTCTTCCCTCATAATGGAAAGATTGTCACCATTGACCAGTTAACCTACCATGAACCAAAATCTCAGACCTCCCCTGAGTCCTCCATCTCTACTGTCACCAATAAACCAACTATTGATTCCTTGACCAATGTTTCCCCTGGCGTCTACAAAGACTCCTCTTTGCTTGGAAATTTTCCTGGTCTTCCCCCTCCTCCTGTCTCTGATCCTAGCTTGGCAAACGTTTGCATGATGCAATCATCTTGGGCTGACCTTACAGAGCCCACTTTGGCTAGTCAGAAACCTCAACCTCACCCAGCTCTTAGCCCTTCACCCCCGCTAGCTAGCCTTCTTCCTTCTAAACCTTCTTCTACGCACAGTCCCCCCACGCCTCATTATTCTCCTGGGTTGATTCCACTCGATATCAACCCCCTTGGCACTCTTCCTCCTGGCCATTTTCATGCTGGTCAGATACCTTTCCTTGATCCCCCTCCCGGAGCCTATTTGGTCCCTGTTTTGGCCACCCTATCTCTCCCCAACCTGACCCTGGGTATACCCATCTGGTATCTTGACCCTCTAGCCACTACCCCACCAGGCCAACCCAAACCATATATTACTTTAACCCATGTTCAACCAATCCCCATGATTTCTCCCGCTGCCATAGTACCTCAGTCCCCTCAACAGGAACCACCTCATGTTGCGACCGCTTCGGGTAAGCATGGCAACACTCGTAGGGGGGCATCAAAGGACAAGGCTACCCCGAAAAACCCTATCCCTCCTCGGCCTCTAACACATACCATCCAGTGTGCTTTGTGTGATGTTGTCGGTCATGCCACCCATACTTGTCCCGAGTTGCCTCGCATCAAACCCATGGTTAAAGTCACGTTCCATGAATCTACTATCCCTAAAACCTTTGTTTCTTCCCCATTCGTAGCCCAGAACCCAAAGAATCTTCGCACCAACAAACCCTGTGCTCTGTGTGGTGTCCATGGCCATTATTATCACCATTGTCCTCACCTCACACATTACCGAGCCTCTTTAGAGGTCATTCGCGAGTACGAGAAGGATCAAAACCCATCCACCTCTCTTATCCTCGCACAATATGCGTCAGGCCAACTCGAGGATTCACATGCTACCATTGACATTCGTCCTCCTGACATTGAGATGTCGGAACTTGCTTCCCCCCTCCTATACTTATCGTCATCCGTCCGACCATCAGAGTACATTCCCTCTGAATCCACTCCATCTGTTTTGCTTGATTCCCCTTCAGCAACATTATTGGGCTCTACATCCTTTGATCATCTTTTTACTTGTTCTTATGTCATCTGCCGCAATGGTCCGTATGTGAGCCTTTCTTCTCATGCTAATGATTTAGGTAGCTTTGTGGCCTCATGTGGTTTCCCTGACCTTTTCCCTCCCACCCATAACCATGCTGATACCATCCGTATCTATGATATTCTCCACAGCCTGAGCTCCCACCCCCATCCCTCACCCTCTAGTAGGTCTGCGAGTCCTAGCCACCCTATCCATCCTACTACTTCCGATAGCTATCCTGTGCTATCTACCATTCACTCATGTTGTCATATTTGTTCTTACTCCTCCCATGTCTTGTCTTGTGACACTATTTTGCAGGACCTTCCATCCACACATTTATTTGGCTATGCCGATGGGTCAAGTCACTATTCTCGGAATCCAGCCTCGGCATCTTGGGCCATTTTTAACCCTTGTGACGATACGCATGCGACCATCTTTTCTCGTGACCATGAGTCTGGAAGCTTCGCCGCTTCAGGTGGTCTTTCTTCCATCAGTCACCCCATCTCCTATCATGATGCTGACATTATGCAAGAAATCACCACCCCTGACTTTATCTATTCCCCCTTACATCGAACCCATGCGTTCAAACCACATACACCTTGTGGCCATTACATTGAAACCCAATGTTTGAGTAAGGGGGCACCCATATTTAAGAGACAAAGAGAATAAATTATCTACAACTCTCCTATTATATCTGGTCGTGCCGAATTTAGTACCATCATTCTTCCACATTTAGAAGAACCTCTAAAGTCCCAGATCACTTCAGATCACTCTCGGGATGATACCCCTTATCGTTACTTTATCTTACATCATCAACCCAGTCTTTTCGACCTTGTTGTTGACCAACCTATACGTTTTCTAAGAGAGCATCAGTTCATTATCTCCAAATCCTCTGTTTGGAATTGTGGCACCAGGTATGCCAACCTAGAAACTTGAAGTCCCTTTGATTCATAGATGCAGTACTAAACGAGAGTGGTAATCCTCCATTTCCTTTCTCAAACTACATAACCATCACGAAACTAAATGGCGCACCATATCCGTAAAATGTGTTTAAATTCCCATTTTTCTACATACATTTTGGCATGACCACAACATGCTTGGGGGCACCTATGCCCCTCAACCATAAATATCCCAGATCTCAGCCAAAAAACAACACTGAAACCCCCTTTCTCTACCATCTCGCACTTTTCAGGTCATTTCCTGGGACAGGTCGCAGTTTCTTGCCCGGTATCTGCTACCCAAGTCATAGAACAGACCCCAAAAAGTGCAACCTCGCCTGTTCATGAGATCTGGGTACCTTTTAGTTTTTATTACCTTGATACTTCACCAGGACACATTTTTTCCATGAAGGGTCTATTCATCTCTTCTCCAAATCGAATTTCTTCACTTATGACACTTGTACTTGGGGCACCACTTTGCCTCCTTACTCGTCTTCATTCATTTTTATTTTATTCATGCACTACCCTATTGTACTCATGCTTTTATGGTCCCCCATTGGACCCATACTATGAGGCAGCACCATTGAGTCGCCCTTGCTTAGAGCATTTGAGTCGAGTCACCATAACATTCATGGAGTCTATCCCAAGTCCCTTTGTACCCCACTATAGTCCTCCATCCTTTCCTGCTTGGTCCCTCTCTCGTGTCGCACATTATGGCCTTCAGTACCCTTGTCCACTATCCCTCATAATATTGTGTCAGTCGCTGCCAAGCCATTCATACCCTTTATGCTCTAACAAGGGAAGTTGTCCAACGGCTCCTCCATTTCTCTCATTCCATCATCATCATTAGTGTCTATCTGTTCGTCACTCTACTAATTTCCCTCATGCCTTAGTGGGGGTTTTCTTATTTCCTCACATATGGTGGACCTAGGTCTGTCAACATCAGCTCATTTCTTCTAAAAGCCAGGTCTAGGGGGTAGTGTACCTTGGTTCGAGATCTTATCAGCATGATCGTGATCTCTACACTTGATGGTCCAGTGATGCAGCAGCCACTATTGGTGATTCCCGGGAATGTGTGAGATGTATCAACCCTCATGAGGGGGTGGCCCCGCAGGTAGCCCCCCACATTCCTGGATGACTTCTTCATTTCAGCCCCCGATGCAGCTCCTTCTATTTGATGATATTAGCCTCAGCCGGTTACAGCACCTCTTCGATTTGCATATATTAGTCAGATTTTATGAGCCCTTCCCCGCGTGTAGGGGGCATTTGGGGCGTATTTGTATCTCATGTACTAAAAAATCATTGTATAAGTCCTGACGGTTATTCCAGGCATAACATGTATGTGGGATTCATCATGTTATTTATCTGGCTCATGTTTAGGCCAGCACATGCTTCATTATTGCATTCTATGGTTTTCTGAGCACTTTATTCTTTGTACTTTGTCTCGGTGGGCATAGGTATGCCTCCCCCGCCACCTTTAGCTTAGGTACCACTTCATACACTAGATACTTGTTGCACGTGTAAGTATCATCTCCTCAGGGTCTAGTCCTTTACCACATCAAACAACATTACACTTCTCTCTCTCACTTCCCTTTTTGATATCTAGTGATTGAGTTCTTACAACGTACTTCGGTCATACGATTTTCTCCTAATACTCATACGTTGGGGGGAAATCTGTTACACCATTTTTTTGGTCATCTAACCTATTATTATTAGATGAACCCAAGTACACCATGTAAGACCAATTTTACCCTAAGTAAAATTGCTTTCACCATATAAAATAACTTATTTGGTCATATTAACCGAAAATGAGAAATTAATTAAATAAATCCTTATTTATTTAATTATTTCCTAAGAACAAGTTATTTAAATCATTATTTAAATAATATTCTAGTTAAATTTGACTAAATCATCCATAAATAATTAAATAAACCATTATTTATTTAATTATATTCCATCATTCCCTAAAATGATAAATAACCATTGATTTATTTATTATTTATAAATATATTAATCGACCCAAGTCAAGAATCCTTCTCCCACAAATATAATAAAATATTCAAAGGGTGCTTCAGAATTCGATTAATAATATTTTTATTCATCCAATAAGTAGTTCTAGACCACCCAAACATTTTGTTATAGTTTGGTGGGGGTTTTCCCCATCTATTGAATACCCATTGCATTAGATCACACTGGATCTACTCTTGGTCACCATTTTCCATTTTTGCTTTGTGAACTCCCATTGAGTTCTATGTTTATTTTTCTACACCACTAATTGAGAGAAATGTTAGATCTGAAACACTGAGGACTTCCAAGAACCCATCACACTGAGGAGAACCGGAAAACACCTTTCTTATTTTCCTCTCAGGTGCCCCATTCTTTAATATAATACAAAATTCTTTCAAATACATTCTTCTTGTCTTGTCCATTGGATTTATGGAGCTATGTTCTATTTTATCTGCTTAATGTCTTTTGTGCTTAGATCTGAATTTATGCAGCAAACTTAAAGATATTTTGTAGCCATAATCGATGTTAGGGAATTTTTTTATGCATAGCTAAAGTGATCTTTTACGACGAAAGATTCATACTAACACATTTTCTCCTTCTCCCTCACAGATTCCTCTCCACAACTCATTAAAAATGAGTGTGTGTTTTATTTTTCAGGGACACTCAGGATAGTTATCTTTTACAAAGAGACCTACTTTAACAATTGATATCAATGAATTCATGAAAATTAATTTCTAATTTTGGTGGAAAAAAAATTAGTTCTAGTAGTAGAGGAAAAAAATATATATTTCTGGTGTAAAATGGAATTCTGTAAAAAAAAAAAAAAACTGCAAAAAAATGGGTTATCTTTTTTTTTCTCAGAGGTGGTATCTAGGGGAGGTAGGACCTGGGGGAGGTCAGACCTTGGGGAGGTCAGACCTTGGGGAGGTCATATATAGGAAGGTTGGATCTCGGGAGGGCATAGTTGTGGGAGGTGGATTTGGGGAGGGCAGAGGGAGGAGGGAGTGATGACGGAGAGAGGAGGGAGCAACGACGAAGTGAGGGACGGGTGAAGAGAGGAGGGATGAGGGAGTAGCGAGCAATGAAAAAGGGAGGGATGGGCGAAGGGAGGAGGTTGTTGTGCTGTGGCCACTATGGGAGTGCGAAGACACACACAACCATGGAGGGAGGTAGGAGCGATGGCCAAGGGAGCAATGCTTCGATCGAGGGAGTAGTTTTGTGACCTGCTGTGGGAGTGTGAGCACAGTGCTGGCTCACCGCAGTGCTATCCATCGGAACACCAAGGAAAAGGAAGGGGAGCATTGTATTTTGGTTTGAATCTACACAAATGAGGCCTCACACAACAAAAATAAAAATAAAATAGAATGCAATAGAGGCAAAATGAAATAGAGAGATTTTCACACAAAAAAGAAATTACAGAGAAGGAGAAGTTCTGCCAGGTGCTAGCAGAGAGGTAGAGAGGGAGTTACACGAGAAACAATGTCAAAAACAGAACTGGCTCTAATACCATGTCAAGCTAGGAGGTAACTCCACAAAACAACTCTAATGAATTGATTGAGGGTGTCTATGAACATATACATGGAGGTGAGACTGTTTGGATTTACTTTTGAATGTCTCTTAGACTTCATTATTTCCTATTTTACACTAATGTACAATTTTTCCCAATCCCTTAGGATTAGGTGTCAAAATAAATAATAATTTAATAATTTTACAGGGATTGAAGATGGTTTCATATAGTTTCTAGCATAAATTTTAGAAGTGTGATTAGTGTTTCCCTGGATATAGAGCACAGAAATGAGAGCTCGAGGCATAGAGGAGAGAGAATTTAGATTTATGATGTGGGATGAGCATAGAGCTTTCAATTATTGATTTCAAAAATATAGTAACCATTGGGCACTAGGGCCTTTGTGAAGTAATTAAATGAAACATTACAAATAACCCATATATTATCTATCATAGAAGTGATGAAGAAATTATTCATGAAGGTAGCTCAAGCAATGATAACAAATAAAGACATGAATCATGATTAATATAATCGAATGTTGCAATTTTTGAACAATTCAATATTGAAACTTTTCAATACATTCTATTTAGTTGAACAAAATAAATAATTTCATAAATATTTAATGGGAGGGAAATTCTAGATAGGTATACCAAAATCGCTCTTTTACTGTTGGTGACTAAAAAATGTAATAACAATAGAAAAGTGTAAAAATAGACTCCGAAACCCTTACAACACTCAACACCTATCTTCATATCTATGCAAATTGTTAGTGAAAATCCTCGAAAAAGCTCACAAAGCTTGAAAATAAATGCTAAACATTACAAAAATGGAACCCAATAGAAAGACAAAGTTTGAATTTTATTACTAAAAAATAACACATGTGGAGAATTTTTTACTAATGTGGGTTTATAAACTCCTCCACCCTATGAGGGTTCTTTTATGTCCCTACACTACAAGTGGTTTCTTCTCTGTCCTCTGTTTGCAAATGAGTAATGTAAGGAAAATGGTAGAACTTAAGACGCAGAGTTTGAATGTTGTAAGATCAAAATGGTGATGATTATAGTGGTGCATGTATTATGAGGGAAAAATATCTCTATTTATAATAAAATGTTAGATTATACTGAATCTATTCAAATAATAAAATATTTGATTTACAAGATCAAGATATAAGCACCATGAATATTTAATTATTTTGCAAAGAGGAAATGATTAGAGAAATGGTCAATAATATTCGTTTATTTAACCAAGTCAAAATATAATGATTCGCTCAGTTAATTAAGAAAAGTCGCTGAATTAATTAATAAATGAAAATGATTTATTACATATTTTTAAGAGATATGGTCAAAATATTAGAAACAAATAATAATTTTGTAATTATTTCATGGGAGAAAAGTGAAATGATTAAGTAATAATAAATAAATAATGATTTATTTAATTATTCATAGAGAAATGATAAAAATGGTGAAAATAAAATTAATTATTTTCACAAAAATAGATAAATATATGAAAATAACACAAAATTAATTAAATATTTTTCTCGCATATTTTCATGTGGATAAGTTAAATGGAAATAATTTAGGAAAAGTGATTCATTAAATTATTTCTTATGCTGAAAATGAGTTTTAATGTGTAAAATGCATACTGCATGGTGTATTTTGATCCTAGCGGAAAATGGATAGGTGATCTCTTTTTTAAGTGATAACAATATTGATACACTAGAACATTTGAATAAAAGTTACACCTTGGTATAAATTATGATTTTTAAGCATTAGTATCATATACATATATGAATATGAAAGTACCAATAACTATAATAAGAGCATAATTACTCCTAATTATAATAGAAACATTGGTCACTTGAACAATACTATTGTTTCTATTACCACTAAGAAAACATCATGGTATAAAAATATCTCTATGCACTAATTATGAATCATGTATAGCAAAAAAATGTTTTCAAAATATATGATACGTATTAGTGGTTTCGAACTATATAATATGCAATACTTCATATTAAATTGTTATGCATCAATGCATCTCACTATTTGAACTCATTAACAAAATTACTCTATAAAGCCTTCAAATAACCATTTATTTATTTATTTATAATGAACATTTGCTAAATCCTGTGATAAAAGCTCCACTATCGATAACTGAAGATTTAAATAAGTTTATTTGTATATTTTTGCCCAATCTTGTAACACTTGAAATCTTATATAAAATCTCCACTACAGGGTGTTTTCATTTTAGCAACATCTTATGTTTTGGTGTTTTTATTTTTATAATGTCATGGGAAAACATGGGGAGTATTACAAGATTTCCATCAATCGTTCAAGGAACTAACTCAAGAAAATGATGCGGTACTAGGATTATGGCCTTGGACAAAGCAGAATTTTGTCAATCGTTTGCAAGCATTTATAACTTTCATTTAATTCCTAGAACTAGTCTATAAATTATTTTCTCGTAATTACAAAAGGATGTTACTTAGTTTTGGAGTTTGGCTCTTTTAGACACAAAGTTGGTCTTCCATTCTAGCTCTTTAAGGATTAATTTTTATGTCTTTCATTTTCATGAAGTTTAGGTCTTATTCACTATATTTAGGAATGGGGTTCAAGTTTCTAGTTATTTATCAAATATTATGATGCAATAAAATTTTTCTTATCATCTTTATCAATAACTTGTATAATTTTAAAAAAAAATTATAAGTTCTCTCATTTATCACATACAATATTTATTATCATGTGTTCACAAATTACAACAAAAATAATATATATTCCTTGGTATGATGAAGATCTAATTCTCTATAGTATGTCCTGTTAGAGTTGGTCTTTACAGCCCTCCGTCAGTGATCATTTCGTCTTTTGCATATTCATTCTTAGGTGTCTCGCTTGTTCCACTTCGTTGCATTTCGCTAGGAGCATGCCATTGATTGACGAAGGGGTCTGTTGTCTTATGTTTCCTCATGCTTACACCTACAGTGCTATTTTAAAAAATTTCCTCAAAAATCACTCAAAATCATTGTCATTTCATGTATGGTCATTTAATGCCAATAAATGTCTTTGGTCCTAGTGTCTAGGGTTTTCGAGTCATTTGCATACCAGTCATAAAGCCTGCAGGATGAGGATGGCTCCGCAAATTTTGATTTCATGTTTTATTATCATTAGCATTTTAAAAACATTTCTAGTCCAAAACTCTGTTTTGGAGCTAGAAATTGTTCAATATTATTGTTGTAATAAATTGTATTTATTTCACCAAAAAGCACTTTCAACGCAGACCTCTGATCTTTTCCTAAGCTAAATAGCCATATCCCTGCAAGAAGACAACAAAATCATCAATTCAAAACTCAGAAAAGTCAAAAGAGAGATTGTATTAAAAAGCCAAATGTGAAAATGCAAAAACATTGTAATATGGGTTATCAAATAGATTTGGATCAAATCTGATTGTGAAATATATTTACATCATGTATAAAAGGGCAAACAAGTTTCATTTCCAAAGATCCATAGCATACAAGTCGAAATCTGGAGTTTGGAGGC
The DNA here is from genome assembly GCA_034641835.2 of Pinus albicaulis. Lineage (NCBI taxonomy): Eukaryota > Viridiplantae > Streptophyta > Pinopsida > Pinales > Pinaceae > Pinus > Pinus albicaulis. The sequence continues at coordinate 1,725,473,310 of CM076575.1, forward strand.
CGAAATCGAGTTTTGGGAGCATCGTTGACAGAGTTGGAGGTCGTGAGACCCACTTGGGCAAAAGCGACCCACTTGGGAAAAGCGACCCACCTGGGCGTTTTTCACAGTGTAAATTATAACGGGTGAGACCCACTTGGCCAAAGCGACCCACTTGATCGCGTGCGACCCACTTGACAGTAGAGTTCAGAAAAATCGTGCTGAGCGCCCAGTTTCGATTTAAATCTTCTCCAACTACCTTCAAACAGGTTCTAAACTATTGCTCAGTAGTTTTTAATGTGTTGATGGTATCTTGAAGTCTTCAAACATCTGAATGGAAGAGTAAAACCCTACATACATGGTTGATTTCTTCCTCAGGGTTTTAAAATATGTATGGATGGTTTTATGAGCATTTTACCACCTTATATCATTGATATATATCCACCTTGGCATGTATGTTCAAAGCCCACTGTTTTCATATCCATTATACCATTGTAGTCATCATTATCATTTTACCACTGACATGACTTTTGTTCCATGATGATCATTGACATATTGTATCCCATTGCCCATTGACACTTATAACTCTGTTTTCACTGCCCATTGACAAACACAGTCATATGATGCATTGCTCCCTTTGACAAAATTTACCAAATATTCTAAAAGCTGCCTGCTACCATTTGTCAAATTTCACTTGCGATTAAAACAGAGACTGTGCTTCTATTTCAATCCACCTAAAACAGAGCTGGTATCCTTGTTTGTTTCCTTAATGGTGCTTTGACAGTGGGGGATATTTATTGGGTATTGAAACACACATTATAACTCTGTTTTCACTGCCTTCAAACAGTATACATAGTGCTAATATCTTGTTCAAGGCCATGTCAGAGACAGAGTCAGAGTATGAGCAAGGGTCAGGCAGTGATTCCACGACTGAGGGTAATGTGCCACGGGGGTCTCATAGAGTTAGCAGAGGTGGTAATCATCGCAGAGAGGAGCCTACTTCTTTGGCTCGGTTGTAGGCATGTCCATTTGCAATGGATTGTTTTCGGTATTTGTCATGTTTCTGATTTTGTGAGATGATTGCACAAACCCGGCCTCATCGTGAATTGGCTCGCCTGTTTTTTCTACATTTACGGGATGGCCGGGTAAATCTTGCCGGGGTTGAATTCATTTTGTCACCCTTGACTATTGCTCAAGCCACTGGCATACCAAACATGGGCGAGGAATGGAACAAACGTCAGCATTTAGAGAAATTCCACTATGAGCCATACATTAAAACCGGATATATGAGGTACTTGGGCAGAGTTTTTCCATTCAGATTCTTGAGGGATGAGTTTGCACCGCTGATGAAACTCATCATTCAGTATTTTAGTTGTGAGGGCAGATATGCTCGTCTCTTTGCGTACCATATTCGTTTGTTGATGCACTTCACAAGGGTACGTATGATGAACATTCCGTACTTCATATATCGCAACATAGAGAGGATGGTGATTTTTGTACAAAAGAAGACGAGCCCAGCGCAGCAGTACAGGAGTATATATCATTATAAGCCATCAAAGCCAGTAGTGTTGCATCACTGGGCAGAGCAGGTATCACTGAGGATTTCATTTCTAGAGACTTTTTCTGTAGGGCTCATGTACCGCCTCCCGAGACAGCCTATATGATGAGAGTCATACCTGCCTTGAGCATGCCCGGGGTTGATAGCACGCACTCCTTTCGTCTTGGAGCATATCGCCGAGGCCACGGTGGCCTTACGTGGTGCAATACTATGTAGTGGTTATCTTACATGAGGTGGAAGGGTCTTGCCGACTTCATCAACAGAGCGAGGCATTATTCCACATGATGAAGGGTCTCGCTTCTTTCACAAACAAGCAGTGAAGGACACAGACAGGGGCAAGAGGCCCATGCATGATGAGGTCCCATCAGGAGGCCGGGACATAGACTTCACAGTCATTGATGTTGATGCGAGCTCTCCTAGCTCGAAACTGAGGGAAGTCATCCAGGAACAAAGGGCTGCGAATGACAAGCTGAAAGACCAGTTGCAGAAGGCTCAGTGGGTGATTAACTATTTGGAGCAGTGCAACAAACAGCTTGAGGATGAGCTCACATTTTATGAGTTGCGCCAAATCCGTGAGGACAGACAGTGGAATCGAAAGAGACCCGGTGACATGACACCAACTGACAGAGATACTGTACTCACACATGTGAACATTCATCTGGAGAAATTATTGGCGAAGGCCAATCGAGACAAAGACATGGTTCGTCACATGAAAGGCCATTATTGGGCTCCCATGCATGTCTGCAAAGCGAGAATGAAGATTCTGAAGAGGAGGTTGCGCAAAGCACTAAGACGGCGGAAAAGGCCTAATCCATTTTAGATTTTGGCCGAGGCTTCATTGACTGGGCAAGATACATGATGGAGGACTTCCGCTCCGAATTTGGGCAAATTCGGAGAAAATTTTGTCATTTTCAAATTTTTGGGTCAAAAAACAGGTTTTTCAGTTAAGTGGGTCTCACCCTCATTTGCTCACTTTTTTTTGGGACACTTGCTGGAGGAAATATTTGCATTTTTGGATTTTTCATGGTTAATTATGCATCCTCAGACATTACCTAAGCATTTCATCAAAATCTGGATGGTCAAAGAGCTCAAAAACACCATGAAAACCACCTTGCCGCCACCTTTTGCACCAGCAGGAAGTACTTCTGGGAGAAAGAAGTTTTGGAGGGTCAAATGAGCTCCAAATTCAGAAATTCTACTTGGGTTGGATATTCAACATCCAGGGCTTTCCAACGAGCTATCATGAGCTCAATTTGGATGCCGGGAAGTACCTCAAATTCAGACTGGAAAAAGTGCGACCCACTCGGCTCAAAAGCGACCCACTTAAATTTTTGCTGAATTTTCAACTGCCAGCTCAGATTTTCGCCTAGTATGGACCAGTTTTGCTTGTGGATGGAATTTTTGGGTTTTTATGATGTAAATTCATATTTGACATGTAACTTTGGCTTATTTTTGTCTATTATAGAAGATTCACTCTCAAAAGGGTAAAAAATCATGTAATGGATCAGTTTCCACTCTTTTAGAGGCAAGTTGTTAGCTGCCTAGATTGTAGGTCCATGATTAGAATTGGTTGAAACTGATCCCTGAAGAGGGAATTCGACCCCTAGAGGTGGGGAAAGGTGTTAGAGTGATCTATATATTGTAATTTCTCAATCATTTTCAGAGGTTGGAGAGGTTGGACTCTTGTGATACTTTTGATATCATTGTACATACTTTTCATATTTTGGCTAAGGAAAGATCAGGGGTTTTGCGGCACTTGTTGGGATCCTTGTGGTGTTCTGTTCTTGATGATGTTTCTCCTTTGTTTACTGTAAGTTTCTTCATTTTTAATGTATGCCATCCTTTCATTATGCTTCTGAACTAAATTGAATGAGTGATTAAGGTTGAATCCATTGTTTACAGTGCTTAGCCTTTGAATTCAGTTAGTTCTATATGTTTTCAGCTGTTTGGAGAGGATCCAAGTTCTTCTTTGCCCTTTTCAGCTCCTCGTCAGTCTAATCTATCCATATATCCAATCAAAAGCATCAAGACATTCACCTACCTCGCCCCAACTTGAAATCTGCAAAGGTCTGACCTTATCCCCGGACCCAAAATCTGTTTTCCCATTTCTCCAACGAAAACCCAAAAACCAAAAAATCAAACATACCTATCTCTTTACTAGCCTAAAATCAGTTCTTATTGTAAGTCATCTCGCATCCTATTGCTCATTTTCTCGAGATTGACGGAGAGAGCCCTCTCCTGTCCTCGTAGGGCTAGCTACGAGGCTGAGCGTGGTTTGATGTAGCCTTGAGTTTTACTTCGTTTCAGCCTGAGGTAGATTTGAGTGCTAACATAGTGGCGACCATACTGGGGAAGATCTCAATGGTTTTCTTGTTGATGTGTTTGTTCCATGAGTCTTAGACGGAGTCTGAAGTCACGCCAGGTAGCTTTCGAAACGCTTTTGCTATGCATAAGCGGTAGTAGATAAACGCTGCTTCAGTCGATCTCTGGTAAGCTTGTGAGTGCAGCACTCGATTTGTAAATCACCCCAGTATACTTATTCGTTCTATACCCTTTGGATGATTGAGTCTAGAAGTCGAAAGGCTGAAAATAATTGATTGTGTTCCTTGAAAATTTATCCCGAGAAGATCAATACACTGGCTTCAAGAAGGAATACTAGGGCGAATCCTGACCCTGATCCACCAACAATATTTGAAAATCCAAATCTGATTCCTAGGACCCTTAGAAGACAAGGAAGTCAAGAAAGTTCTGAAAGAGAAAGTCAAGTGAGTTTGGGGAGTTCCAGATTGCTTACCAGATCTGCATCCTGTCCTGTTAAAATTATATATGTTGATGAAATTCCTTTTGATGCACGATTTGAAACATCCTTGTTTGTAAATTTTTCTGAAACTGAATTGTCAAGATTAGTTCCAGATCCATTGTTTACTGAAGATTTGCAATATAGATTTGTTTCACATTACCTGGATAGACAGTTGCAAAATTCCATTGTGGATACCAACACTCCTGAATTCACTGAATCTGCTTCACAAATTCTTGGACCATATGAAATTACATCTAGTTCACGGATCCCTACTGAGCCTCCCTTTATCCCTACCATTCCGGTTCAGCCTGAGTTTTCTGATCAGCAATCCATAGTAATTTCTCCTCCTTCTCCACCAAATACACCTCGCACTGCTCCTAGTCCTCCTGTTTCTCCTCGACAACAGATTGTCATCAATCCACCAAGAGCTATGGCTGCTCGTTTTGCACCTCTTGTGTTACCACAGCAGTTGAATGATATGCCTGCAGACTATCAGAGCAAGATCCCAATATTTGATGGCACTCCACAGAGTATTCCTGCACAACAGCATGTAGACAATATGGCATATTTTTTTGATCGTTTTGAGATTGATGAAGAGAATGTGAGTATGAGGCTTTTTGTGCAAACTTTTGGAGGAGAGGTAAGAAAGTGGTTTAGAGCCTTGCCACAAAGAAGCATCACTACATTGGCAGAACTCCAGAGGTAGTTTTTAGATCGATGGGAGATGAAAAAGGATCCGCTGCAGATTACTTTAGAATATACAAACATCAAACGTAATCCTGGTGAGTCTGTTCAGGATTATATTATTAGATTCAATACGGTGTATAATGCAATTCCAGATGACTTGAGACCGTCTAAAAATTCTGCTCTCCTTAAATTCCCGGATGGCTTTGATCCGGAGATGGCTTATTCCCTTCGTGATAGAGATCCACCTACTTTAGAAGATATGCAGAAGGTCGCTGTTAGTGTTGAGGCAAATCTGAATGATAAAAGGGCACGGTTGAAAGCAGAGAAAAGAGTGACTATAAAGGAAGAGCCTTCCACTTCTACATCTGAACAGCACTTGCTTCGTGAGGTAGAAAAATTTCTTAAAAAGGTGACACTTGACAAATCAGACATGCAGATTCGTAATCCCAACTACCGTGGCCAGCAGCAGCCACAATTCAGAATTAAGCAGCGTGAACAAAGAGCTCAAGAGCCAGCAGCCCAACAGCAGATTAAGACACCTCTTTTGCAGAATTTTGTGAGTCATGATTCTGACGATGATGATGATGTTTCAGATTTAGAGGAAGAATCGGAAGAATATCAAAGAGGATATATGAATGCATTGACTGCTCAGTAGAAACAATATTCATTGAGAAATCGAGATGTGCCCATAAATCCCATGCAGAAAAGAAAAGAAGCTTCAGCACCGAAGACGGATTCACTGATACCACAGAAGAGAGGAAAAGAGACAATTGATCCCGCAGCTAGTAAAGTATCATCAGCAGAGAAGGTAAATCAGTCAAACATAGTGAAAGACAAGGCTGAAAAGAAGGAAGTTCCAGTCAAAGAGGTTGAGAAAGTTTCAGCATTTAGTTTGGAAAATGAAATTTCCAAACTGAAAATATCTATTCCTTTGACAGAAATCATGAAGAACAGCAGCTACCGTAGTCAAGTTTCCAAAATTCTGAACTTTGATCCAATGATTGACACAGTAAAGGTTGAGGATGATCAGCCGGAATTGATTTTTGGGCCTGCATTAAATGGTGAGTCCCCTGACAGTAATGTTCCTCCTTTTTACATCAGTTTGAGGTTGCACGGATATATATTGCACAATGCTATGCTCGATTCGGGTGCTTCGCACAATTTGATGCCAAAGGCGATCATGGAAAAGTTGGGATTAGACATTACAAGAGAATATCATGATTTGTATTCATTTGATTCCAGCCGGGTAAAGTGTATAGGACTCATCAAAGATTTGGTGGTAAGCTTAGATCAAATCCCAGCAAAGAATGTTTTGATGGATGTGGTGGTTGCCGACATTCCTCCACGGTTCAGAATGCTCCTTGCAAGATCTTGGGGGGCAAAGTTGAAAGCTACACTTCAGTTAGATTTCTCTTATGCTACAATTCCAGTCTTCGGTCAAATGAGAAAGTTATATCGAGAGCAGAAGATGAAATACATGATAACTAGCAAAGAGAAGCCAATCAATCATCCTGTAAATTATGTACATACCGACTTAGAGTCGTTTGTGTTGCTTGCTGATAGTTTTAATGATATAGAAAGTCAATTAGTTCAGGCAGAAGACATACCAGAAATCACTGAGAATTTTAGAGAAGTGTTGCAAAAAGAAAGAATAGAAAAACAAGATGTTATGGAGCAATCAGCTGAAGATAATGGGCAGCAAACAGGAAAAACAGAGCCGGTACAGTTTCAGCATTTAGAGGACGATGAAGATGGTCTTTGGACCATGGATTTTGATGGCGCAGTGGGAAGCGACGGTGCTGGGATTGGTGTGTGGATTCGTAGTCCATTTTCCGCTCATGATAGAGTTCCGAGCAATGTGAGAGTGTGTTCCTACAAGCTGGCATTTGACTGTTCTAATAATGAAGCGGAATATGAGGCTCTTATTGCTGGCCTTAAGATTCTTAAGAAGCTGAAAGCGAAAAGGATTGCAGTATACGGTGATTCAGAATTGGTGATAAAGCAAGTTAAAGGTGAGTTTCAGGCTAAGCATCCTCGCATGAGGGCTTACCGAAATGCAGTTTTAGACATTCTGAAATTATTTTCTGATCATACTTTGACATGTGTGCCCCGCATACAAAATGGTGTTGCTGATGGACTTGCTAAGGCAGAAAGCAATCTTAAAATTCCAATGAATTCCAGCAACAAGTTCGAGATACATGTGAAACACCGGCCCACCGTTCCAGACAATCAGCGATGTTGGCAAGTCTTTCAGGATGATGAGGAGATTAGTGAATTTCTGCAAAATGAGGGTAAGTTTAAAGATACCTCCATAGATTCAGAATTTGATGATGGCAGTGATGACATACAAATAAACCAAATGGAAGTGTTGCAACTTAAGGATAACATCATTCCTAAGGGATTGATTCCTTTGGAAGAGTTGTTTGATCAAGATGATGTAGCCCGCAAACCGACATTGAGGCCAACAGAAAAAGGTGTCGAAGAGGTAAATATTGGGACAGCTGAGAATCCCAAGATGGTAAAATTATCGAAGTCATTGTCACCAAAGGTAAAGGCAGAATATGTGAAATTGTTGTCTTCATTTTCTGATGTGTTTTCGTGGGATTATTCAGATCTAAAAACATATGATACCAACATCATTCAGCATACTATCCCCATCAAACCAAATCAGAAGCCTTTTCGTCCAAAGTTGAGGAGGATCAATCCAAAGCTGCTGCCATCGATTGAAAAAGAGGTAAATAGGTTGTATAAGTCAGGAATCATTGTGCCTATTCGATTTTCAGATTGGATATCAAACTTGGTGCCCGTGAGAAAGAAGACAGGTGAGATCCGTTTATGTATTGACTTCAGAAATCTGAATAAGGTATCATTAAAAGACAATTATCCGCTGCCAAAAATGGACCATATATTGCAGCGAGTAGTTGGAGCATCAAGGATGTCACTACTCGACTGATACTCAGGTTATAATCAGATTTTAGTGCAGGAAGATGATCGTGACAAGACTGCGTTCACCACTCCTTGGGGAACATTTCATTATGCAAAGATGCCGTTTGGTTTAAAGAATGCAGGCGCTACCTTTCAGCGTGCAATGGACATGGCTTTTGCCAACGAGAAAGATGTGTTTTTGGTTGTTTACCTTGATGATTTAACCGTGTTTTCCAATTCTGATGAGGAACATTTATATCATTTGAAAATTGTTTTCCAGAAGTGCAGAAAATATGGCATTTCGCTGAATCCGAAAAAGAGCCTTTTTGCCATGGATGAAGGCAAGCTCCTTGGCCACATCATATCGAAAGATGGCATTCGAGTTGATCCCGCACGTGTTGAAGCCATACAGCAGATTGAACAGCCCCGGAACAAGAAAGAAATACAGTCATTTAATGGTAAAATGAATTTTCTGCGTCGTTTCATTCCAAATCTTGCAGAACACCTTAGAGAAATCACGAACATGCTGAAAAAGGACAGTCAGGTAAGGTGGATAGAAGAGGCGGTAAAGTCATTCAATTTGGTAAAGATAGCTCTTTCTTCAGCCCCTATTTTAATCAGCCCGGATTACACACAGGACTTCATTTTATTTTCTTTTGCTTCTGAGCATACATTGGCAGCTGTTTTGATGCAAAAAAGGGACGGAGTTGAGAAGCCCATTGCTTTTTTCAGTCGGATCATAAGGGATGGAGCATTGAAGTACAATATCATTGAGAAACAAGCACTTGCGCTTGTAAAGGCCTTGAAAGATTTCCGTGTGTACATATTGCATTCTCACATTATAGCATACGTTCCTAACGCAGCAGTTAAAGATGTTTTAGTACAGGCAGATCCAGAGGGAAGAAGGGGTAAGTGGATCGCTGCGTTGTTAGAATACGATGTGGAAATTAAACCAACCAAGCTGATCAAAGGACAAGGACTCGCCAAGCTCATGGCCGAAACAAATCTGCATGCTCTAGACATAAATTTGATTGCTGCCATGTCTGATGAAGATGAGGAAGGTACGTCAGTTCAGGTATCCGATATTTTTGTTTCTTCCCCTTGGTATGCTGACATTTTGTACGTGCTTCAGAATTTGTCTCCACCGCCAGGGATGTCTAGAAATAAGAGTAGAACATTGAAGTTAAGAGCTTCTAAATTCTGCATTCTGAATTCTGCATTATATTGGAAAGACCCTAGAGGTATGTTGTTGAATTGTTTGGTAGAGGAGGAAGCTCAAAGAGTTTTGGAGGACTTTCACAAAGGTGACTGTGGAGGTCATTTGTTTTGGAAGACCACAGCGAATAAGATTCTAAGGGCAGGGTATTATTGGCCTTCTTTGTTTTCCGATGTATTTAAGGCTGTTAAAAATTTTCATGAGTGTCAAATTTTCGAAGGGAAGCAGAAACTACAGCCTTTGCCTCTAAAACCAATTGAAGTTAGTGCACCATTCCAGCAGTGGGGATTGGATTTTATCGGGGAAATCCACCCAGCATCTTCCGGACAGCATAGATGGATCTTGACAGCTACAGACTACTTCACGAAGTGGATTGAGGTGATTCCCACTCGACAGGCCACGGATGCGGTAATTATTTCTTTTCTTGAAAACAATATTCTGTCACGTTTTGGGTGTCCTAGTAAAATAATCACAGATAATGCAGCAGTCTTTAAGTCTAAGAGGATGGTTGACTTTTGCTTTAAGTACAATATTACCTTGGGGCATTCGACCGCCTACCATCCGCAAGGAAATGGCTTGGCGGAATCTTCAAATAAATCCTTGGTGAATATCATTAAGAAATTGCTGGAAATCAACAAAAAGGCCTGGCACAAGAAGTTAGTGAATGCATTGTGGGCTGATAGGGTAAGTCAGAAAAAGTCTATTGGCATGTCTCCTTTCGAGTTGGTGTATGGAACGGATATAGTTTTTCCTACTTCACTTGCTGTTCCGGTGGTCAAATTGCTTCAGGAGGCTGGGAGTGAGGAAGATCCTATGCAGCGGAGGATTAATCAGATGATTCATTTACAGCAGACACGAGAGGAGGTATTTCAAAATACTTTCAAGTTGCAGGAGTGCATAAAGAATATCTATGACAGAAAGGCGAAAGCAGATAAGTTTCAGTTGGATGAGGTAGTTTTGAAATGGGATGCTCGGAATGAGGATAAGGGAAAGCACGACAAATTTGAAAATCTGTGGAAGGGTCCTTTTAAGATTGCAGCATATCGGGGTCAAAATGCATTTCTTCTCAAAGAAATGAATGGAGATGATTGTCCTGGAGGACCGATCAATGGTCGGTTGCTGAAGCGATATTACTTCTGAGTATCTTCTGCTGATCTCATTATCATTGTATATATCATTTTACTTTTGTTTCGATGCAAGTGTGTACTGATCTTTCATCTTCAGTCTGGGGCCCGGAGCGAAGGCTATAATTCTGGAGGTGGAGGTTGGTTGGTTTGAAATTTTCAAGTCAGTTTTATCAGTCTTTTAAGTTTTAAAGTCATGTCAGTTTTGGTCAAATTTCAGTCAGTCTTTAGTCAAATCTGCAGTCAATAAAATGTCCAAAGTTTTGTTTTATCAGTTGAAATAATGACTCCATCGCCCAATGGATGAAAGGCACTGTCTGACTCCCCCAGAGATCTGTCGTTCTTGGCATCTCCATGGAGCCACCATCCCCATTGGAGCCAATGTTAGAGTTGGTCCTTACAGCCCTCCGTCAGTGATCATTTCGTTTTTTGCATATTCATTCTTAGGTGTCTCGCTTGTTCCACTTCGTTGCATTTCGCTAGGAGCATGCCATTGACTGACGAAGGGGTCTGTTGTCTTATGTTTCCTCATGCTTACACCTGCAGTGCTATTTTAAAAAAATTTCCTCAAAAATCACTCAAAATCATTGTCATTTCATTTATGGTCATTAAATGTCAATATGTGTCTTTGGTCCTAGTGTCTAGGGTTTTCGAGTCATTTGCATATCAATCATAAAGCCTGCAGGATGAGGATGGTTCCGCAAATTTTCATTTCATGTTTTATTATCATTAGCATTTTAAAAACATTTCTAGTCCAAAACTCTGTTTTGGAGCTAGAAATTGTTCAATATTATTTTTGTAATAAATTGTATTTATTTCACCAAGAAGCACTTTCAACGCAGACCTCTGATCTTTTCCTCAACTAAAGAGTCATACCCCTGCAAGAAGACAACAAAATCATCAATTCAAAACTCAGAAAAGTCAAAAGAGAAATTGTATTAAAAAGCCAAATGTGAAAATGCAAAAACATTGTAATATGGGTTATCAAATAGATTGGGATCAAATCTGATTGTGAAAGATATTTACATCATGTATAAAAGGGAAAACAAGTTTCATTTCCAAAAATCCATAGCATACAAGTCGAAATCTGGAGTTTGGAGGCCGAAATCGCATTTTGGAGCATTGTTGACAGAGTTGGAGGTCGTGAGACCCACTTGGGCAAAAGCGACCCACTTGGGAAAAGCGACCCACCTGGGCGTTTTTCACAGTGTAAATTATAATGGGTGAGACCCACTTGGCCAAAGCGATCCACTTGATCGCGTGCGACCCACTTGACAGCAGAGTTCAGAAAAATCGTGCTGAGCGCCCAGTTTCGATTTAAATCTTCTCCAACTGCCTTCAAACAGGTTCTAAACTATTGCTCAGTAGTTTTTAATGTGTTGATGGTATCTTGAAGTCTTCAAACATCTGAATGGAAGAGTAAAACCCTACATACATGGCTGATTTCTTCCTCAGGGTTTTAAAATATGTATGGATGATTTATGAGCATTTTACCACCTTATATCATTGATATATATCCACCTTGGCATGTATGTTCAAAGCCCACTGTTTTCATATCCATTATACCACTGTGGTCATCATTATCATTTTACCACTGTCATAACTTTTGTTCCATGATGATCATTGACATATTGTATCCCATTGCCCATTGATAACATGTTTTTATAACTCTGTTTTCACTGCCCATTGACAAACACAGTCATATGATGCATTGCTCCCTTTGACAAAATTTACCAAATATTCTAAAGGCTGCCTGCTACCATTTGTAAAATTTCACTTGCAATTAAAACAGAGACTGTGCTTCTATTTCAATCCACCTAAAACAGAGCTGGTATCATTGTTGGTTTCCTTAATGGTGCTTTGACAGTGGGGGATATTTATTGGGTGTTGAAACACACATTATAACTCTGTTTTCACTGCATTTATATCAGTATACATAGTGCCAATATCTTGTTCAAAGCCATGTCAGAGACAGAGTCAGAGTATGAGCAAGGGTCAGGCAGTGATTCTACGACTGAAGGTAATGTGCCACGGGGGTCTCATAGAGTTGGCAGAGGTGGTAATCATCGCAGAGAGGAGCCTACTTCTTTGGCTCGGTTGCAGGCATGTCCACTAGCAATGGATTGTTTTCGGTATTTGTCATGTTTCCGATTTTGTGAGATGATTGCACAAAACCGGCCTCATCGTGAATTGGCTCATCTGTTTGTTCTACATTTACGGGATGGCCGGGTAAATCTTGCCGGGGTTGAATTCATTTTGTCACCCTTGACTATTGCTCAAGCCACTGGCATACCAAACATGGGCGAGGAATGGAACAAATGTCAGCATTTAGAGAAATTCCACTATGAGCCATACATTAAAACTGGATATATGAGGTACTTGGGCAGAGTTTTTCCATTCAGATTCTTGAGGGATGAGTTTGCACCGCTGATGAAACTCATCATTCAGTATTTTAGTTGTGAGGGCAGATATGCCCGTCTCTTTGCGTACCATATTCGCTTGTTGATGCACTTCACAAGGGTACGTATGATGAATATTCCGTACTTCATATATCGCAACATAGAGAGGATGGTGATTTTTGTGCAAAAGAAGACGAGCCCAGTGCAGCAGTACAGGAGTATATACCATTATGCTTTGATCAAAGTCATAGTGTTGCATCAGTTGGCAGAGCAGGGCATCACTTGAAAGGATTTCATTTCTAGAGACTTTTTCAGAGTGCCACAGCCGCCTCCCGAGACAGTTCATGATGCGGGAGAGCCTTCACACCAGCCGGACATGCCTGAGGTTGAACATATCAGCGCTCCTTTGGTTCAGACATATCAGCGAGGCCACAGGGCCTTATTTGCAGCGACACGGCGAGTATTATCTCCACGTGAGGTGGAAGGGGTCTTGCCGACTTCATCAGCAGAGAGAGTATTATCTCCACATGATGTGGAAGGGGTCTCGCCTTCTTCTTCAGCGCAGGTACAGATACAGGACAGGGGCAAGAGGCCCATGCATGATGAGGGCCCATCAGGAGGCCGGGACACAGATTTCACAGTCATTGATGTTGATGCGAGCTCTCCTAGCTCGAAACTGAGGGAAGTCATCCAAGAGCAAAGGGCCAAGAATGACAAGCTGAAAGATCAATTGCAGAAGGCTCAGTGGGTGATTAACTATTTGGAGCAGCGCAACAAACAGCTTGAGGATGAGCTCACATTTTATGAGCTGCATCAAATTCGTGAGGACAGACAGTGGAATCGAAAGAGACCCGGTGACATGACACCAAATGACAGAGATACTGTACTCACACATGTGAACATTCATCTGGATAAATTGTTGGTGAAGGCCAATCGAGACAAAGACATGCTTCGTCACATGAAAGGCCATTATTGGGCTCGCATGCATGTCTGCAAAGCGAGAATGAAGATTCTGAAGAGGAGGTTGCGCGAAGCACTAAGACGGCGGAAAAGGCCTAATCCACTTCGGATTTTGGCCGAGGCTTCATTGAATGGGTAGGAAAAATGATGGAGGACCTCCACTCCAAATTTGGGCAAATTCGGAGAAAATTTTTGTCATTTTCAAATTTTTGGGTCAAAAAACAGGTTTTTCAGTTAAGTGGGTCTCACCCTCATTTGCTCACTTTTTTTTGGGACACTTGCTGGAGGAATTTTTTGCATTTTTGGATTTTTCATGGTTAATTATGCATCCTCAGACATTACCTAAGCATTTCATCAAAATCTAGATGGTCAAAGAGCTCAAAAACACCATGAAAACCACCTTGCTGCCACCTTTTGCACCAGCAGGAAGTACTTCTGGGAGAAAGAAGTTTTGGAGGGTCAAATGAGCTCCAAATTCAGAAATTCCACTTGGGTTGGATAGTCAACATCCAGGGCTTTCCAACGAGCTATCATGAGCTCAATTTGGATGCCGGGAAGTACCTCAAATTCAGGCTGGAAAACGCGCGACTCACTCGGCTCAAAAGCGACCCACTTAAATTTTTTGCTGAATATTCAACTGCCAGCTCAGATTTTCGCCTAGTATGGACCAGTTTTTCTTGTGGATGGAGTTTTTGGGTTTTTATGATGTAAATGTATATTGGGCATGTAACTTTGGCTTATTTTTATCTCTTCTAGAATATTCACTCACAAAAAGGGTAAAAATCATGTAATGGATCAGTTTCCACTCTTTTAGAGGCAAGTTGTTAGCTGCCTAGATTGTAGTTCCATGAATAGAATTGGTTGAAACTGATCCCCGAAGAGGGAATTCGACCCCTAGAGGTGGGGAAAGGTGTTAGAGTGATCTATATATTGTAATTTCTCAATCATTTTCAGAGGTTGGAGAGGTTGGACTCTTGGGATACTTTTGATATCATTGTACATATTTTTCACATTTTGGCTAAGGAAAGATCAGGGGTTTTGCGGCACTTGTTGGGATCCTTGTGGTGTTCTGTTCTTGATGGTGTTTCTTCTTTGTTTACTGTAAGTGTCTTCATTTTTAATGTATGCCATCCTTTCATTATGCTTCTGAACTAAATTGAATGAGTGAATAAGGTTGAATCCATTGTTTACAGTGCTTGGCCTTTGAATTCAGTTAGTTCTATATGTTTTCAGCTGTTTGGAGAGGATCCAAGTTCTTCTTTGCCCTCTTCAGCTCCTCGTCGGTCTAATCTGTCCATATATCCAAATCAAAATAATCAAGACATTCACCTACCTCGCCCCAACTCGAAATCTGCAAAGGTATGACCTTATCCCCGGACCCAAAATTTGTTTTCCCATTTCTCCAGCGAAAACCCAAAAAACCAAAAATCAAACATACCTATCTCTTTACTAGCCTAAAATCAGTTCTTATTGTAAGTCATCTCGCATCCTATTGCTCATTTTCTCGAGATTGACGGAGAGAGCCCTCTCCTGTCCTCGTAGGGCTAGCTACGAGGCTGAGCGTGGTTTGATGTAGCCTTGAGTTTTACTTCATTTCAGCCTGAGGTAGATTTGAGTGCTAACATGTCCCCATAAGTGACATGAAAAAATCTTGAAAACCTTCCCTTCACATAGCATGCAAACCATTGAACATGTCTCTTAGACACGAGGTCAAAATACTTCCTAGCCTTCATGGTAATTGTGCTCATTTTGGGTATGTTGGAGTTGTATCCATTGTGAGACCCTTCTGTCCAAATGGTGTGACATTAATTTCTCAAGTTATTATTGGAGTTTTAATAGTTATGATACGAGGTGTCATGTTCATGGAAAAACATGTGTTGATTTTACTTTGGTGGCTTAGAATGCTGCTTATTCATAAATAGGGTTTTGTAATCACTATGCTTCTTGTTACACCTCATTGTCTATAGCTCTTGTCTTTGTGCTTCATTGACATTTTTATTATTTTATTTTTCTTTATATTGCACCTTATATTATGCAATGAATCTTCTTGATATTCCAACTCAATAAATATTGAATGTTTTCCAATATGTATTTGTGTTTGTTCCTTAGACCTCTATCTAGAGATTTTTCCAAGGCCTAGATATTGACCAATTCATATGGATAGTTATGGGGAAACTAAATTTCAATTTGTCAAAGTTTTGCTTCAACCATGCATCATACTCTTTACCTTGTTTTACTTTTCCTTAGTGGATTATTCTTAGCTTTGTGAGGGTTGAAACTTTAGTTTTTGATCCATTTCTCTCTTTCTCAAAGATCACTTCAAGATCAAAATTCCCCTATGCTGCGCTTGAAATGGAAAAGAATTGAAAAAATATGCACTCGTAACTTTCCCATCTGAACTCAAACAAAAATTACATAAAAAATTAAAGGAAAATAATTAAACTTTGAAAATGATATTGAAATAAGCAACTTTTTTTCCCCCCGATTGGGGTGATAGCAAGATTAAACACCTAAGATAGATATTCTATGCCCGAGGCATGTGGTGGCACACGACCATCTAGAAACCAAGCAAAGTTTTAATGCACATTAAGTTAGAAATGGGGATATTTTGATTACATGACACCACCCAGTTATCATCCATAGTAATATTCCTTTGTTTCACTATGACTCAAATTTTCTCGCCCTCAATATTTTTTTGGACAAAGGTCATATATTTTTTCTTGTGGTATGATTTCCCTAGTTGTAGACCATAGTGTAACTTTCTTTGATGTTATATGGTTTTTTATTAATGTAATGTTCTTGTAGCTTACAAAAAAAAATTAAAAAATAAACAACTTCCTTATATTTTGTTTATACTCTAATATGCTAAAAAGATAAATTAAATAATATGCATATTCAATGATAAATTGAACCAATAACTTATCTCAATAAAAATTAATGCATGAATTACATCAATAATGTGTATAGACATGATATGCAACAGTACAACATCTTTATTATAAATCATGTATATCTATAAAAGAAGAAATAAGATAGGATAATATTGAAGTTATGAAGAATAAGATATTACTATAATAAGTCAATGATTAGAAAAAGAAATAATAACTCTCTGTCGCAATGAAAATCCATCAATCTACCCATAATACATTCAATAGTGGATATTCATCCAAAACAATTAATTGATGCCACTCAATTGTAAATTTGTAAGAATTATGACAATAATAATTCCAATACTTAAATAAAGACTAATACTATGTCAAATATCTGTATCTCAAATGGTTAGGAGGAATTATTGTTATCCTCCTCACCCAAGTTTAACTCCTTCGAGTGGCATGTTGAGCTTATATTGAATGTATTATTGTAATCACTTCAAGTTTAGTTGCTGAACAATCTTGAGCCTTGAAAAATATCACTCTTCTCTATAGTCTAGAAGATAAGAGGCTTGGTTACATGGAAAAAAAGAAAATAATGGTATATCGAATTTTGCTATGATTAAGATATCAATATGTCTTATATGTTGGTGATGAAATATCTAATTTTAATAACTAAATGATGGAACGTTTGATTTAAATTTAGTAAAAAGTACAAGTCTTAATTCTTATAAATTTTTATTAGAAAAATCATGTAAAACTAAACTTCCAACCAATTAATTTTTATATATAACTAGTTAAAGTTTAAAATAACCTTTATAGATTTAAACATAAAATTTTTCACACCAATTAATTTCTACATAATTTCCTTTATTTATATATATATATATATATATATATATATATATATATATATATATATTACATTCCCATATTTAATATTTTCTAATAAAAATTTATTACTCAATTTTTATTGAAAATAAAATATATTTAATCCATTTTGACTATCAAGTTTTTAACATACATTTCAATTAACCAAATATAAATTAAAGAAGTATTATATTGCATTTAAATAGTATCATAATACAAATAAATTAAAAAATTAAAAAATAAATGAAAAAATAAAAATCAATAAAATAAATTATTATTTATTAAAATTTAAAATAAAAGTGCAAAGACAAATTTTTCAAAATCTTACTATCAAGGTGCGTGACCGTTAATTTGTATATGGACAACCCCTTAACTCTTGACGTTAATTTGGATATGGATAACCCCTTAACTTTTATTTGCAAAGTTAAAGAAAAAAAATGTGACTTATCCATCTTTATAAAAAAAAAATAGTCATCATAATCATATTAAAATACAAAATTAAAATTTAATATAATAATTTTTAGATATTATTTTTGGGATTTAATTACGGAGAAACCCATCATTTTATAATAATTTCTTTTAATATTTTAAATATTATGAGGCTGAGTCTTATTAGTAGAGAAAACGTATTTGAATTTGAACGAGTGATGATGATGCAGATGTAGCGAATAGAAAATACCTAATCTCGGTAACCTAATCTCGTTAACGACTTTTATGTGAGTAAAAGTTAAATATGGGGTGTAATTTTCAAACCAAAAAGGAAATTATTTCAGGTAGAGTATTTTAATAATAATTTAATGATTATTATTAAGAAATAAAAAATATATATGGAAATTAAAAGAAACATCATGAAATTTCTTAATAATAATTTATTTATTAATCTAAATAAAATGAAAATAGAAATAAAATAGTTATAGAAATTAAAAAAAATTGTCATTTATATCTTAATAATATTTTAGTTATTAATATAAATAAAATAAAAACAAGAATTATATACCTACTAAAATTTAAAAAGAAGAACATTTAAATATTTTAATAATAATTTAGCCATATATATATATATATATATATATATATATATATATATTATTTTAATAATAATTTAGTTACTAGCCTATTAAATTGATACAGTGAAAAAAAAGAAAAAAAAGATTTAGTTATTAATATAAGTAAAACAAAAAATAAAATGATATATGTAATTTTTTTTTTTAAAGAATAAATAATATATCTAAATAATAATTTAGATATTAAATGAGATATGGTGAAATATGATGTTTATATGTTTATATATATATATATATATATATATATATATATATATATATATAAAGAAGGAGTAGGATAAAAATATTTAAGAATCCAATAATAAATTCTGGTGTTTTTCTTACTTGTAACTAAACTCAGAGAAGAAAATAATTTAAATATGAGATGAAATTTTCAAACCTAAAAAGATTTTTTTTTTTCAATAAATAGTATATAAGTAGAATATTTTAATAATAATTTAGTCATGAACATAGATAAAATGAAAATGAAAATGAAAATAAAATATGTATAAAAATTTAATAAAAAAGAAGAAAAATATCTTAATAATAATTTTTTTTTGTAAGCTTGGTAGTTCCTTTCATTTTTCACTTTTTTCTCTTTTTTTCTTTTTTACTCTATTTTCATCAACATGTCCACCCCGAGGAAGGGAATTGAACCTACTTATTGGCGATTGGATGACCACTGGAATTGTACGAAGTTCGGTTGAGCATGGATAGATAGTTTTAATTCCATGAAGTTTGAACCTAAGACTTGGCTGTGACTAAACAACACACAAAACAACTATTCTAAAGCTCATGAGTCAATACATTTTTCTATTTTTTTGATGAGGTCACATTGTGAGATAAATCAATATTAATGGTTTTTATATTTATTATAAACAAAATACATTCATGTTTTACTTTCTTATCTTTCTTACCAGAAGTTTAATATTCTTATGTTTTATTTTTTTCTTTCTCATTATAAAAATGGAATGTGTATTACAAGTAGAAAATACGGACATGAATATCTTATACATAATAAATCTAAAAGTCATCACTATCAACTTTTATTATGTAATAATCTAAAGTAAAATATCATAAAATTATATATAAATATATATTTACATAAGTGAAAAAAATTTCTTATGTAATAACCCTCTGTAGGGCACCATAAATGTAACCACTGCCTTAATCATTAACTCATTGTTAAGCTATTGTTAAGGGTTCTTAAAACATTTACTGCTATTTTGTTGGAAACAAAAATATTATGAACATAAATTTAATTTTTGTGATTAAATGAAAAGATTAATTATGGAATTGGTTCCATAAAGTAAAGACTGATGGTAAAAAAAAAATCAATATTTGAGAGTTGGTTGAACAGAATTCAGTTCAAACAGTTGCCCGACCTCTTAGGATAAAAGGGTGATCCCATGGAGGTTTGAGGGTTCTATTCGGTAATTGAAGAAAGAGGAAAATTCTGATTAGGAGTTCCTGGACTGGAGTTAACTAATGGAATAATTTCATATTTCTGTTGCTACTGGAATTAGAGACTGGACCGAGCTGTCTCGAGGTCTCTTCTAGAGTTCTGTCAACAACGAAAGCTCAGACTTGGAGCACGAGCGAGAGTTGGAGGATGTAATAGCCTCACTCGTGGAAGGGAGTCGAAATTGTCAGCCAGATAAAAATATAGATAAGTATTTTTGATTTAATGCTTTGGATAATTCTAAATTCTCTATAGAGATGTAATATCAGGTTAATTATGTGGTTAATATTCGAAATATGTTATAGAAATCTATGAGAATACTAAGTAAGTAGAATTATGTGCTATGTTAAAACTTTGCTACAGAAATAACAAATATGTTAGAAATTTAGTACTTCTGTTAATGGGTAGATTGAGGACTGTTAACCCAGTTTACTTAACCAATGTACCGGGTTGGTTGTCCTTATGGCCTATGATAATACACGGACATATGTGGTCTGGTCACATCATTATACCATCTATAGAAACAGTTTGAATATAAACAAGGTCTAAACTTTAATTGAAGAAAGGAAAAGTTATTGGAATCTTGTCTAGATGTACTATGATATAGAAATTATCAGAAGACAAAATTATTACAAAGGTGTTCATGAAATATTTCTAACCTGTTACAAAATCTGTATAAAAACAGGAAGGGTATTTACATAAAATAGTAGCAGATACTAAATATGCCAGATTGCATTTCTCAAGAAAACAAATAAGAGAATTTTTATGCATTGTAAATTACAAACTGCAAGAAACCCTTGGAATACAGGGTATGCAAAAAAACTATAGGAAGTAATTGAAATATCTACTTTGCAGTAAACACAATAGAACTAACTAGAAAGTAGAATACTAACATATTAAGAGAGACGAAAAACCAGTTAATCTATATCTTTCATCAAAGACAGAAAATTCTGTACCATATGGAAAGCCGTTACAACTTTTGCATAATTCTGGAAATATACATATGTTCTTTTTAGGAAATTAATAATACAATTAACAACCATTATCAAATAAGCATTGAAATAAGTTTCGTTGTTCAATAGTTGCAAAATTTAAATATATGTGACTGCCTTTTAAACAAAAATAGATAGTTCTATTATTTAAACAAGGGCTGGCAGCCGAAACCCCAAACGTATTAATGAAAACTAGGATTCGCACTCTCTGGATAAAAAAAGAAGCATCCTTTGAAGAGAGAGGATTATGAACGAAATAAAATTTGTACAAGAAAGCTTGCATGCCGAGGTATAGAAAAAATTATTAACAATCCTAAATACTGAGCTTGACGACAAACATGCCAAGGGTTAAAACTTGAAGGAAGGTTGGTCTACCCCACAAAATGATTCAGAGCTTTGGTACCTATTAGTGGTGGACAATAGAAAACACTTCAATTGTATGCGTGAACCTGGACCAGAACCTTAAAAAAATAAAATTCATGATATTTCCTTACTTATCATCAAATACAACAAGGGATGAGTTAACCATTGTTATTAATTGTATAGACTTCCGAAGGGAGAAAAAATAAATAAATTAGGATTCGGTCAACCAGTTCACGATTTACACAGAGAAGAAAAACTATTTTTGCATTCTACTCCTTACAGCGGTAGCAAAATATTTTACCTGGTAATTTTCTCCTCGAACTATAGACGGAGTTGAGAGTAGGAATATCCTCAACTGGGTTTGCACGGAAAACCATGTTGCAACGCAAACCAATCTTGAAAAACCTAGAATAAAATTAAAGGGATTAAAATATTGTTGTTAAGGTAAAACTACCATGGCTTAAACTAGTTACAAATAAAATGCTTAAACATATGTGTTCATTCATACCTCTGGCAGAAGTGTTGGAACGAAGTGTTGCACCGGCTGAAAAGTCCTTAAGGTTAATCACCATCTCCATGTAGCTCATGCGAAGGAGTGCACTTAAGCTAGAGAATTAACGCTTGCAGAAAACTGAAGGTTGCAGGTGGAGATGCAAAGCAGAGTTCTCTGGAGAAGGCAGAGCAAATGCCAAGCAAAATTGGTTATGGTGGCTAAGTCATTAGCCAAACCCTAAACCCTCCTTACCATCGATTTGCAACAAAACATCTACAGTGAAATGTCCGCCAGATGGATGAACCAAAATAAATAAAGTGATGTGAAATACATTAATGATGTCCTTGGTAGTAATTTTATAAGTGCCACCATGCCATAAATATAAATGACAAGGACGAAATCTCAGCTGCTGAGTAATGTCAGGATTGACAGGAGTTTAAATATCGAGCTGTCGAAGTTCATCGGAAGGTGGAGTAAAAGTTTTTTTTTTTTAAATTGATAAAAGAGATATGTAATGGTTAGATGTATAATCTTGGATATGGAACATATGTCCAAGACTAATTAAAATGTATTTAAGATAACCAGAACTTGTGTGCTGTAAAATAGGTAAGTTAAGTAGTTAGAAATATTAATAATTAACATATAGTCTAATTGCAGTGTTTTTATGATATAGTATTTTTTTTTTATGTGCTATAATGATGGATGTTACAAGCGGTATCAGAGCAACATTGTAACGATGGGACCCTATAGGTCAACAAATGTTTAGAGTTGTGTATTACTGATGCACATAGAAAGAGTTAGTGAGAGATAATGAGGAGGGCACCATTACAATAGCCACCTCTGAATGCGAGGGAACCCCAACCCCGATAGGAGATGAACCCAGAGATGTGGGTATAGATGGGGTTGGAACAACATCAGCAGACCAATAGGCTATTGGAATAACAACAGCACCAAACCAACATTCTCTTAACCACTGTGCAAAAGTTACAAGAGGAGATGGAGAGGGTGCGAGACGACAATGCACAGTTGATGCAAGAGTAGGAGAGGATATTAAAAAGCCTCTCCGACAAATAGAACTAGGGAACTGAGAAGCCAAGTAATGAACAAGAGCTTCCGGAAAGAAATGAACAGAAAACTAGAGACCGTGATGCTGATAGAATGGAAAGAATTCAGTCTCAGCATAGTAATAAAAATAATAACTACAATGAAGCTGAATCAGATAATGTAACAGATTAGAAAAAAGTGAAAAGACAGAAGATAGAGCTGCAAGGTGAATTTAGGGAAATAAAGCCTCCTACATTTGATGGAGTAGAAGAGGAAGTGACTAAGGCTTGGCTGATAAACATGAATAAATATTTTCAAGTGTATGAATACAACAGCAATCTTAAAGCCAGGTTGGCTATCTACTAGCTAAGGGAGAAAGCCACCTTATGGTGGGAGGAGGTAAATAACGTCCGCATTATTGATGACCAACATGTAAATTGGGATTCTTTTCAACAACATTTTAAGGATAAGTACCTAAGAAAATGTTTTTATGATGAAAAATCTCAAGAATTCCATGATTTAAAGTTAGGGCAGATGACAATAGATGAGTTCATCACTAAGTTTACTTCCTTACTATGCTATGTTACTTACCTAAGGGATGAAAAGGATAAAGGGCAGAGGTTCCTGAGAAGTTTACCAATCAACATGAAAGAGCAGATTGAGTTTATAATTCCTAGGAATATGGATGAAGCAATCAGAAAAGCCAGAATATGTTACTAGCAAGCCAAAGCAAAGGGTGAACCAGGTAAGAGATGGTAGTCAAGGAAAGAGCATAAGGGTTGTGCTGGTTTTAAAAGAAATAGAACCAAAAATTTTAAAGGTGTTGCCAGAAGTGCAATCAGCAAACAGTTTGGAAGGAAGCATCAAAGAACAAGGTGGCTAGTAGAAGATAAGTCCACAGAAGCCTCTAGCAAACCAGAACAGGGTCAGAACCAAAAGCCACCTTTACAGTGTTGGGGGTGTGGTGAGGCACATTATTATAGAAACTGTCCACAACGAGGAAGAGGTGAGGCAGTTACTAATTTATAGGAGGCCTCAACAGTGGGTGATGTTGCCAGAAACATACTGAGAATTAATGCAGCATTGGAAGACCAACAAGCGGACTACCAGCCAACAATGATTGAATTAGAAGGTAAATTTCTATCTCAACCAGTTTCTATTTTGGTAGACCCAGGTGCAAGATTAAGTTATGTAAGTCCCAAAATAGTAGAAACTTGTAAGTGACAAGGTTAGAAATTTAGAAACCCATGGTTACTACAGTTAGCCACCGCGTTACACTGAAATTTCTCACCATGAAATTTAGTGTCTATATGGGTTCATAATTACTCATTTATTACTCCCTTAGAAGTCTACAACTTCAAAGTTCCTAAAATCAAGCCTTGAAATTAAGAGAAATCTAATAAAATTCTTAAAAACACTTGTACTGCACTTTCTCTTAACTTCATGTGATGCCACACCTATTTGTTCTAAAGCGTGCATATCTAAACACACTTTTTCTTAAAGGTGTGGACCCCTGTAAAAGGTAGAATGAAGGCATAAAGTAACATTTAGAAGCCCAACAGTCAAATATGGAAGCTTCTAGAAGAAATTATCCAGTCGAAGGTTCGCTCCTATCATGTATGTTCATTCCTCTATTATGGGAGCCTACCCCTCGGTTTATGGAGCTCAATCCCTTTAAAAGAGCATTCTATCCCCTCTTATGTGGAGCTGTAATCTCTTCTCTTTTGCTATAAATTGAGGCCATAGTTCAACCTCGAAAGGAGTTAGAATTTGAAAATTTTTGAGGATAAATGTTGTAGAAACTCAGGCTCTCTTAACTGATCATTATGTGGGAATGATTACACACCCATGTGAATTTTAGCTGAGAGAGTGCAAAACTTGTCAAAGTAAAGTAAACGTTTGTTCCGGACCCCAGGAAGGGATGTACGACATCAAGGCGGACACGGTTGTAAGGCTCTTTCTTCATTGAAGATAATACAAATGAATCTCATTTTCTCAATGAGTTCTTTAATTAAGTAGCTTGTTTATCATGTTTTATCGATGAGTTATTTAATTAATTAGCTTGTTTCTTGAATTCTTTGATCATCTTGATAGATATATGATTCGTGAATTAGTTTATACTATGTAGGTGCTATTGATTTTTTCCATGTTTGTGATTGTAGATCTTTGAAGACGACTCTTTCAAGCAACTGGAAAGAAGATCATTACGAACAACACTGGACTATAGGTAGGTCTTCAAAACCTCTATTGTAGCTAATTCTGAATTGAATATTATCTAGAGAAAATAGTTTTTGTTTGTCTGTTTGTTGCTAGCTATCTATAGGACACTTGGGAGGTCTGTCTTGTTAGCAAGAATGACTTATCCGTCCAACAAAATGGCGACTCCACTGGGGAATGGATCTTGAACTTTGATTTCTTTTATTTTTTTACTTGTGAATTTTATTTTTCTAATTTTGATTGGTTTATACTCACTTGGGTAGTTTATCCTTGTAGAATCCCTAAGAAATGTTTTAGAGTTTTTTATCTTTCTATTAGTTTTCTGGTATCCACACTTTTCTTTTAGAAATAGTGTGGGCATCTCCACTCTTTTCTTGTATAAATAGTGTGGGACCACACCTATTTACACTGAAGCCTGTGGACCCTGTGAAAATTTTTAGAAAACCTTAAAATTCTCTTTTCTAGATTAGTTTTTTAGATTCTTAGTGTATACCCAGACTTGTATTTTCTGTTAGAAAGCTTTGGTTGAGAGTTTATTTCAGCATTTTAAAGTTTTGAATGATTTTCTGAAAGATCTGCATGTTATAGTGATTTTGCTTTGTCTTTATCCCAATCAAAGATTAGAAGCCTTGGTATACCTTTATATCACTAGTATTTCCTTCCTTTCTTACCGAGTTTGACTTCATAGAAGAAATTGTTTTATGAGATTTAGATCCCATTTTCTCATTTGCAAATCTTTAAAAAAAATTGTTGATAAGTTTGGAATTTCATTTAAAAAACCATAATTGGATGTTTTTTGAGTTCTTGCTGATCAAAGAAAATAATTTTGTAGTTAGATAACAAGCTAAGAAAAACATCCTCAAAATATTTGAAGTTTTAATTCATATTTAGTCTTTAGAATTTTTAGATCTCAAAATTAGTATTTTTTAGTTTTGAGTGTTATTTCTAGAAATTGTAGTGTTATTTTGGAGAATTTTTTTTTTTGTAGTTTCAATCTTGAATGATAAAGGGATTTCTTACTGAGCAATTGATCATTTTGAGTTCTCATGAAATTAGATTTATTTTCATTTATTCTTGTTTGAAGGAAAGACTTGTTTAAAAAAATTGCATTTCTCAACTCTTTCTTTTATAGTTCATTGAAAGGAAAGGAATTGTTTCTCATAATAGATGCATTTTTAGTGTATTTTGATTCAGGTCACTACATATCATCACTTTCACTTTCACACCTATTTTCCTAAGAAACGGTCGATTCAAATCAACACTTAAATTAGAATCAATATAGTAATTTTTATATTTCTAGGGCTCTTTTCCACCAACATAGCTTAGGATAGTGTCTTGGGGTAGGGAGTAATTATCTCTCCAAGACAATTAAAACAAACAAGTTGTCGATCTTGCGGTAGGAAAAATCCAATAGTCACTGATATGCTCTAGGAAGCTTCTCTTAAAGGATTCAAGCACGAGGTCATATCTAAACCAGTGGGGATAATCAATTCTATCTCATTGGGAACGATAGCAGATGTGTGCATATTAACAATGGTAAACCTCGGATAGACCATTGTCGAGGAGCCTAGGGTCACTTGTCGATATAGCTTGGATTATGTCAAGGAGCCTTAAAGGGGATTTAGATTTGTTACTCTGCCCTTGCGCATATGTCGGATCGTAGACTGTTCCCCCAGGTATATTAGTTCCTGTTGGTAACCTTAGTGGCCATAAAATTTATGATTTTTTCCTAAGGTGACAGTAGAGGAAAGATCCCACTGTACCTGGAGTAGACATCGACTAGACTCACTTGGACTCTCTAGAGGGTTATCTTCACTCGAGATGGTTTAAGTGGAGAAACTTGCACCAGTCTATTTCATTAAGCAGATTGTCAGGGTAACTGTTCCAACCGCCATTTCTACATTAAAATACTATGATGTTGGATTTCATCACCAACTAGTGTTTTTAGTGTGGGAATTTACTGTTTGTGTGTGGTTTGATCTCCTAGATTTTTTAGGCATGTGATTCATTTGTTTGTTTCCTTAGCAACTTTAGGAGTTTTCATTGAAATTTTCTTTGATTGCGTGTGATTAATAATTTTTAATCGTGGTTGAATAACCAAGACAATCGCGTAGACTCCAAGGGAAACCCCCTGAGTATACACCAAGACAACTTGAAGGACCGAAAGCTTTAGTCCAACATACTACAATTAGAATCTGATCAATAGAACCAGGAGAATCATCCATAATTACTCATTCTAATCATCAATCACAAACATCAGAACATATTCAAGAGCCAATTTCAATTTCCGAAGTTACTGGTATTGTTTCTCCAACCAGTGAATTAGCTAAAGAGCCTGAAACTTCTGAGTCAGACACTGAACCTGCTATATTGGAACCATCTTCAGGATTTGTTACTTTGACTTCTAGTGATCCTGATTCACCTAGGGTAAGACATTGCATTACTGAAAACCTTCCTTCTGATCTCATATGTATTGAATAACTTTTTGGTCCAGACGAAGACGTAGTTCTTCCCGAAACCCAAGAAAATTTCAATCTTAGGGAGCATGAATCAATATTCTACAGTCCTTTTAGAACTGACACTTGGTATTTATCATTGATAGATTTTTTACAAAACACAGGTCTTACTTATTCACCACCCTGAATTCCTTTTTACCCTACACCGAGAGGTTATCATCCTTCATTAGCTATGTCGGGTGAGTCATCTATGTTTTCTCAATCTTCGGAAACATTTTTATACAGTGGTCCGTCTATTCCTTCAGGATACCAGCCGCTCTCTGGTAATTTCCCGGGGGAAGCTCCTCAACCAATTGAACAAGTGTTATCATCTGGTAAAAATGGAACAAACACTGAAACGTTCAACACAGAACAGATTTTTATGATGTTTGGAAATATTCCAAATCCTCAACCTCAAGGAAGTTAGTTACCGCCTGGGGGGCAACCACAAGGAAGTCGGTTATCACCTGGGGGGAAACCTCAAGGTAGTCAATTACCGCCCGGAGGGCAACCTTAGGGTAATTTTTTACCAAGTCAAACTGTAGAACAATATTACCTGCCTAGGGAACAACCTCAAGGACAGTGCATACCTCAAGGTTAATATCAACCTCAGGGATAGTACATACCCCAAGGTCAATATCAACCCCAAAGTCAGTTTATTCCTCAGGGTCAACCCCATATTCAGTACATGCGTCAAGGTTATCAACCTCAAGGTCAGTACCCAACTCAAGGTTTTCAACCTCCTTCAGGTCAACCATTATTACAAGGAACTAGAACTTTACCAGTTAATTATCAACTCTACGTTCAACCTGGTTATGGTCCTTCATATGCACAACCTTCTATGGGACAATACCCTAAAATGAATATGGTGTGGGATCCATCTCAAATTCAACAGAATATGTAACCCAATGTGTAGTTACCTAATCAACTTAGACAACCCATAGGTTATGGTCCAACCAAGCAACCTGTCTAGCCTACCATTCAAGTCTATGCACCTGGTTCTGTTCAGCAGCCTGGGCCTAGTACACCTAGAACTCTACCTCAAACTTTTTCTACTATTGAAACTTTTGTTCAACCTACCACACCTATTTCTGGAGTATCTGCAGCTCCTGTTTCTACTATCCATGTATCAGTGCAAATTCCTCAAGTATCTATGCCACAGTTAGGACCTACAATTCAGACTATGACCTAGATGCCTACAGGACAAGATGGTACAAGTATAGTTCTTACTATTCAACCACAATTTACTTATCAATTGTACCAGGGGAAATATAAATTTGGACAGGCTACACAAAATCCAACATATCGGTATGAGCCGTACCCTGGGTATACTTATCAAGTACCTCAACAGCCCCAGTATGGTTCGGTTAATCCTCATTATCCAGGAGGTTTTATGATTCCCAATGCGCATCCAATTCTACGATATCCTGGATATCCTCCTCCTGGAACTGGTTTGATCACACAAGGTTATCAAGACCCTAGCCATTGGTTACCATTTCTAGCAACTTTAGATTTACCTTATCTATCGCGCCTTATGAACGATCCTATCTTTTATCTTCTGTATTGGACACTGATGCCTAACAATTTGCCCAGTGATATTTGAAAGTTTGAGGGTAAGTCAGGAGAGGACCCATCTAATCATGTTATGACTTATCACCTATGGTTTTCATCCAATTCACTAATCAATGATTGGATTCGATTGCATCTTTTTCAGAGAACTCTCATTGGTCTAGATGCCAAATGGTACATTGAGTTACCATGAGGCTCATTTAATAATTTTAATGCACTAGCTGCTGCTTCCTTAACCCATTTTTAGTTTCCTGTCAGATATGACAATGGCATGGAATTGCTGACTTCATTAAAACAATCTACGTCTACGTACATATCCGATCACATTCATGAATGGAGACGTAGGAGGCGTTTAGTGAAGGTCTTTATTCCAGATCAAATTTTGGCTGAATGGTTTATTAAATCATTATTGCCCAAAATTACTGAAGATGTGGCCAAAGGAGGCGTCATTACAAAAGAGAAAGCCATTACTCAGGCTAAGTACCTTGACCTTGTATATACATAGTCAGGTACTCTGTATGATAAAATCCCCGATTTACCAAGACTTGGTCAATTAACTACAACTCCTTATGGCTCTCATGCAGCTGATGATGTAATTGGTTCTGTTAGCACTAGTAAAAGTAAGAAGAAATCTTCCAAGATGACTTCTCCTATTATCACTTTACCCAATTCACCGAAAGGAGATTCTTCCGTTGAAACTTCTGCCAATATTCATGTTGTAGAATCATCTACATCCAAACCTAAAACTGGTGGTAAGAATAAAGGTAAGAAGAAAAGAAAACAATATTCAGAAGATAAAAACGATAAAACTAAAACAACTGACAAAAAATGAAAACCTCGTTATCCTTGTCTGATTTGTGATGAGGATCATTTTACAAAAGAGTGCCCTCATAGAGTCGAGGTATCGAAATTTGTTAAGGGTTCGCCCATACCTGCTGTCTTGAAGGATCCCTTTCTTGCTCAAGATAGTAACATGATTGGATCTTCCTCAAATACGCTAGAGAATATCTTAATGGTTGCGACGCGATCGCAATATTACGGTAGTAAAAATCCTGTTGGTGTTAAAGAAGCAGAAAGTTCTAATTCAGCCTCAACTACATCTCCTTCAGTTTATGATCCACTCCAGATCGAGAAACAAAATCCTGACTTAGTAATCAAACTTCCTGCTAAAGGTGTACTTTGTAAATCAGCTTTCAATCCACATGCGAGAGCTGCTCAGAATTAAAATATTGTTGAAGACTTGGTGATTTCCCCTTCAGAAATTTCAGCTTTGGAAGTGCTGCAATCATGCCCAGCCCAAAGAAAATTACTATTATCAGCCTTAGGAGCCGTAGACCTCCAATATTCAAACCTCATGATCTTCGATTTAGAGAATTCTACACCCTGCCTACCCCATCAAATGGCTTTTCAAATTCCGGTAATAGTAGAAACCAAACATATCTTTTGTACTGTTGTTGATTAAGGGGCTTCTACGTGTATTATGTCATTAAAATGTTGGAAATCACTTCGTTATCTGACAATTAACTAATCGCCGACTATCCTCAAATCTTTTGATGGAAGAGGTTTCCATCCGTAAGGTATTTTACAGGATCTACCAATAGAGGTCGAAGGAAATACCGTTAATCTGGATGCGAAAGTGGTTGATGCCCCTCTGGATTACAACCTTCTCCTGGGTCGCAGTTGTTCTTACGCCATGACTACTACTGTATTGTCGGTCTTTCATCTCATCATGTTTCTCCATAAAGGAAAGATCATTAAAATAGATCAGCTCTCATATTATTCATCCGAACTAGCCTCTACTGATAGCTTCCAGCATATCAAAAAATCGACTATCCCTTATAAGGATGTTGGAGGAGGTTTTCTTAAAGATTTTGCTTTACTGGGAAATTTTTCCCTCCCTGCTCCCAGCGTACCGTCTCCTATTTCTAAGATCAATATGATTACATCAAGTACTATTTCCTTTGATGATCCTTGGATAGTACCTTTAGAATCAGAACTGAATTCTTTCGATGGTGTGATGCCTTTGAGTAAATTTTAATTAACATATCAGGCAGTACAATAATTTTCTGATACTCCTTGAACTGAATCTGATCTAGTGAATGTTATCAACGAGGAGTCACTTTCAATATCGAGCTCAACTTCGACATCAATTACGGATATTGGTCAAAACGTATTCAATACTGATGAACATATTCGTGAATTCTTGTTTGTCAATAAATTACCATGGGAAGATATGCATCATAGGTCTTCGTTTTTACCTAATCTTGATCATTTTGAGAATAATTTTTCCTCCATTTTTACTACTGATTACGTCAAAGAACCTCAGAATCCTCTCTCATCTTGTGATTCTAAATTAAATTTAGAAAACATTTCTACAATGGTTCCCATTGAAATTTCAGTAAAAACCGGAATTGTTGAAAACATTCATATAGGTTCTTCTTGTACGACTAATGAAATCCAAGCATATAAAGTCGTATTTCAGGAATTCCATGACATTTTCACCTAGTCATATGAAGAAATGCCAGGAATCGATCCGTCGATTTTTGTTCATGAAATTAAGACATACCCGGATGCGAAACCCGTCAGACAGAGATTACGTCAGATACATCCGCGAAAAGCTGCCACTATTAAAGCAGAAGTTGAAAAATTACTTCATGCAGGTTTTATTTATCCGATTCTATTAACGGATTGGGTATCTAATATCATTCTTGTCAATAAAAAACAAGGAACAATATGAGTATCTATCGATTATAGGGATGTAAATTGAGCTTGTCCAAAGGAAAATTATCCAACCCCTTATATCGATCAAGTTATTGATGATTGTGCTGGAAGTGAAATGTTTTCTTTCATGGATGGATTTTCCGGCTACAATCAAATCAACATACTCCCTACAGATCAACCTAAAACAACTTTAATTTTTCCATGAGGGACTTTTTCTTATCGCAAATTACCTTTTGGACTTAAGAATGCTGGTGCCACTTTTCAAAGGGTAATGTCTTATGCATTTCATGACATTAAACACATTGTGCAACCCTACCTTGATGATTTTCCTGCTCATTCTTCATGTAGAAAAGATCATATCATTCATTTACGAGCCATTTTTATATGATGTACGCATTATAAGATTCACCTGACTCCTCAAAAATGTGTTTTTTTGTGTACAATCTGGACGATTTTTGGGATTTATTGTCTCAAAGGTAGGCATTCATATCGATCCATCGAAGGTTGAGGCTATCATCAATTTACCTCCTCCTTATACTCTTTTTCAACTCCAAAGTTTGTAAGGGAAAGGAAAATTTTTATGTCGATTCATTCCTAACTACGCCGAGTTAATGAAAAGTTTTACCAGGTTGTTAAAACAGAATACTCCTTTATTTTGGGACGAGATCGTTCATCGATCTTTTGATGCTCTCAAAAATGCATTGACCCATGCACCGTTACTGCATCCTCCCAATTACAACCAGGATTACTTTTTGTACCTCGCCGCTTCCGATTCCACGATAGGAATGGTTTTAGTTTAGGAAAATGAATTCCATGGTGAACATGTGATTTACTATCTTAGTTGCAATTTGCATCCGACTGAAATCATATATTGACATGTCAAGAAATTCACCTTGGCAGTCATTCAAGTTGTCCAACGTTTTCGTCATTACATATTTTTACGCAAAATAACAGTGATTTCTGATTGTAACCCTATGATGTATACTTTGACCAAACAATTTCTAGGGGGGAAATAATCCAAATGGATTGTTATCCTACAGGAGTTTGACTTGGAATTTGAAAAATCCAAATCAAAGAAATCATTGATATTTGCTGAACTTATGTGTGATTTCCCACGTACTGATACCGAAACTATGGAGGAACAACCACTCGGGGATGAATCCTTATTTATTATTAGTACCATTGACCCTTGGTATGAAGATATCATTTTTTATCTTCAGACCCAATCTTTTCGGCCCGAAATTTCATGGTCATAATGACGTAAAATCCATTTCCAGTCTCAACAATATCATATTGTTGGCGACACACTATACCATCATGGTGCAGACTCTGTTTTTCGATGTTGTCTCACCCATGAAGAAGATGAAAAGGTTTTAAATGATTTTCACTCTGGAGCATGTGGCAGTCATATGTCTGGGTATGCTATAGCCCAAAAGATATTGCGTGGTGGTTATTTTTGGTTGTCCTTATTCAAAGATTGTATTTATGCAGTCTGAAAATGCCATAATTGTCAAATCTTCGATCGAAAGATGCGTGCACCACCTCCACCTCTTCACCCTATAATTTTTGTCTGTCCTTTTCCAAAATGGGGCATTGAATTCATTACATGTAACCCTCACTCATCCGAGGGGCATGGGCATATTATTCTCGCAGTAGATTATTTTAGCAAGTGGGCCGAGGTGATGCCTACATTTGCGGCAGATGGAAAAACTACAACTACTTTCGTGTTCAATCATGTGATTGCTCATTTCGGTGTACCCTAAGTGATAATTACTGACCATGGGAGCCGTTTTCGAAACATCATGAGGACCGAGCTAACTGACCAACTTGGCCTACGCCATGACAGTTCTACACCATATTACCCGCAAGCTAATGGTCTGGTTGAAGCGATTAATCAATTTTTAGTCACCATGATCAAACGAATCATTGGAATTCATAAATCGAATTGGCATAGCATGCTTTTTTCAGCACTTTGGGCATATCGGACCTTAGCAAAAACATCAACAGGTTTTACCCCTTTTCAACTGGTTTACGGTTTAGAAGCGGTCTTACCAATTGAATGCGAGATACCATCACTCCAACTAGCCATAGAGTTACTACCAGCCACTTCTGAAGAGGAGAAACATTTTTTGTACTTGGCTCAATTAGATGAGAATTAGTGCATCGTTGCATTAGCTACCGAGGCTCATGCAAAACTAATAAAAGCTCAGTATGATAGAAGTTTTACACCTCATATTTTTTCAGAAGGAGACCTAGTTTTGGTATATGATCAAGATGAAGATAAGCTAGGGGCTAGGAAATTTTAACCCATGTGGCATGGTCCTTCTATTGTCAAGCAACAGCTTGTAAAAGGGGCCTATGAATTGATTGATTTTGACGGGGTCTGTTTAGGGAAACCCAGAAATGGGCTTTATTTGAAGAGATATTACACTTTATTCTTGTGTGGAGATTTTTCCTGTATGTTAGTTATTTTTAGCTGGTGTGTTGTAGATTAGAAACGTGTGCCTAGATTAAGTGTGATTTTACTACTATTCCTGCTTATCTGGATTACTCTTGATATTGTAGATGTCAACGTCTTTTCAAACATACATTGGTTTTGCTGATGGCACTTGTCGTAGTACACGAAACATTTCTTCTGTAGCCTGGGTTATTTATTCACCCACAGACGAGTTAGTATCTATGCATGGGGTAAGCCTCGGTCAAACGACGAACAATATTGCAGAATATAGCGCAGTTATTGAATTATTATCTGAATCCATTTTATTTGGAATTCAAAGTTTGATCGTTAGGTTAGATTCTTAACTCATTGTATTACAATTAAATCGAGTGTATGCAATTAAAAATCTAGTGTTGTTAATATTATTTTTGGAAGTTCATCTCTTGGAATGAGAATTTGATTATATTGAGTATCAACACATTCCAAGAAATTTAAACACATTAGCAGATGCAATAGCTTCTAGTGTTATAAACAGAATTTTGTGATAATGAAAGTAGTAAATCAAAATAACATTCGATAACATGTTGGACAAGTAACTGGAAATAGTAGTATATCATAGCATAGAGTAGTGTTTCAAAAAATAGTACATCATCCTCAATCATAGGTTCAAAATGCCTTATGATCAGGAAAAAATCGATACAAAAAAATGATATGAGTCTATATAGTCCATCATCCACTATCCGTGGTAATGATCATGATAATATACTATAGCTCGTGCCACCTTGCTCAGGAATATCCTGAGCGATCCAGGAACCCCAATGACATATCTCTCCAAGCAAAGTGGAATGTGGTCTATGGTAGTCTCTAATATGTCCATAGTCAGTCGTTCCAGATGATGTTCCAAATCAGTAAGGATCTCTGCTATCTGATCCTAAGGTGGTGGTGTTGTTGCAGTTGCATCTCTTTTCCTCCTCTCAAAAGAGCGGAGAGTGGCTGGTTGACGAGGACTCACATCTGCATTTGAAATTTTTGTTATCAGTTTTGGATGATTTAAAAAACAAAATAAAAATTAGAGTTTAGAACATGTCAAAAATGGTTTTTACCTAAGTTATCACACTGAGCTCCCAGAGGAAGTGGCATATCCTGATCACCGCGGTAATCCATCCTAGCATAAGGGAAGTCTTCTATCACGAAGATTTGGTTCTCTAACCAACGGAAGTAGGCCGGGGGAAATTTAACAATCTTTATACCCTCGCTATGACGAGTCATCAATGCAACCCATCGAACCATCTGAGGCTCTCGAACTCTATCATGATCAACTGGAATATGTTGCGGGGCCAGTAGATGAATCCTCTCTAGAGAAAAATTAACCACGATCGATCCATATCCGAAGTTATTCAACTTCCCATCCTTTGCTCTAGCTAGTTGGCCCTTGATATTAGCCAACACTACCTTGCACCAGTTGAATATGGTGCCTTGGAAACAGTCCACTACAATTTGCATTTGAGATCCAATAGCAACATGTAAAGCTACACTTCCACATAACCTAGTTACGTTAAATGCAACTACTTTCAACTTAGGACAAATTATGGTTTTGATATCAATCCATTTGTCTTCAAGATTGGCCTCATCATTGCAGAACTCTAGTTGCAGGCTAGCGACAGATTGCCCACCTGGCCTAGCCCTAAATAGAGAAAGTGGTTCGCCTCTTTTAGACAAACCAGTCAGAAAGTATATGTCCTCCAGCTCGATTTTGAGCCGGTTGCCTCCGATCACAAAGCACTAGTCCTGTACATCCCACTTGTTTACCAACCAAGTGAGAAGGTCTACTTGGGCTCTCTTGCTGCTGATAGCCCAGAATTTTAGTAACATGCATGCTCTCAAAACTTGTAATGTAGGTAGATGAATCATTGTAGCTTCATCCACTTCCTCATGTTCACATTCCTGCCAGAGAAGCATTTAAATATCCTACAATGAACAAAATGAAAGATTAGAATC
Organism: Pinus albicaulis; assembly: GCA_034641835.2. Classification (NCBI taxonomy): domain Eukaryota; kingdom Viridiplantae; phylum Streptophyta; class Pinopsida; order Pinales; family Pinaceae; genus Pinus; species Pinus albicaulis. The sequence continues at coordinate 1,725,509,529 of CM076575.1, forward strand.
ATATTAAAAATAAAATTTTGGGTAAATTAGAAAGAAAATGTGTTTTTAAATTCTTCACGATGCCCCCGCACTTTTTATTCAGAAACAGTGTGTAGCTATGCATGGGCTCTGTACTAAAAGTTTTGGACCACGAAATTTTTCTTTATAAGAAAATGTTGGGGTCCGCAGGTACCGTGTGTCTTACCTACGGACCCCCGTGAGTGGAATTTTTAACCTATTTCTTCCCCAAAAATGAATTTTAAACCCTAAATTAAGGAAATGAATGGATGAAAAGCAAGGAAAAGAGAATGTGGATTACCTTGAGCAGACGGTTTTCAATTTGAACCGTCAGTTTATCCGGAATCTTCTCTGGAGCATTTTTTTTGCCAAAAGCTCTCAAATTTTCACTCTGAACTCAAATGGTAAAAATGAATTTGAAAACTCCTTTTTATAATTTTTTTCAAATAAATGAAATTTAATTTTTTTTGTTTTTCACTTTAAAGAGATGGGTTTTCAAAATATTTTTATTTTATTAAAAGTAGGTACGTTTAATTTTTTGAGTTTTTGTGCAGAATATCGTATTTTTCAGGTGAAATGGTCATTTTTGAAGAAGAGTATACTTTTATCACTTTTTCGAGCTCTTAAAAATTTTACGAAAAAGCGAAGCCATGGAGTCCTATTTTTAGCTCTTTTCAGACTCTCTAAATATAAAAAGATTGCCGAGTACTTGACTATTCGAACTCGTTAAAGGAAATGAATAGTCGTCCCTTCAGTATAAGTTTACCCCTTTTCGGGACTGAAATGGAATATTTAAAAAAAAGGCATACGTTGACTAATCATGTTCAATATAATTCTCTCCCGCATTATTTTATCCTTTTTTGGGCCTAAGAGACTAAAATTACGAAAAAGTACACCCATGGAGTTTTCTTAAGTTTTTTCTTTTGACTCCCTAAAAATGAAAAACACCGAGTTTCTCCTATACTGGACTCGTTAAAATTTAACAGTAAAGGACCTGTTGATTACAAACAGGAACAAACCACTCCTTCTTAGGGTTCGATTTTAAACTAATTTGGACTCATCCAAAGGATGAGCTTATAAACAAGAAAATGTTATCCTCCTCAAGCTTGTCAAAAATAAAGAGGTACTTGTCAGAAATGGTGGGGGAAAAAGTGAAAATGAATTTATTTGTTACACTTTGATTTAAAAGCAGTATGCCACTCTTGAACACGACACTTTTTTTCACACCTCTACCTGGGTTGGGAAATCCTTTGCCTATTAGTTAATCAAACCACATTGAAAGTCTTCAGCCAATTTTTGGGTATTAACTTAGGGAAACTATTACCAAACCATCTGTAGTGTCGTTATGTTTTCAAGAGGATGGTCAAGCAAACCATTCCTTTGCAAACATTTTTCTCCATTCGTGTTGACCATCACTGAGTCAGTCCTTGCAAAAAATTTCTTCAAAACTTGATCTATGGTTTCATGTCCTGAGCTTTCTTATGACGGATCACTTTCTATCGATGACAACTCATCATATGGGAAGTTGATCTAGAATCCATCAGTACCTTGGGATCTGCATGCCTTAATGGAAGGTTTCTCGCCTTCGACGACAGGTTGCATCATTGACCTTCAATCAAATGATTCCATGTAATGTTCGACTTCAGATCACTTATTCACATTTCATGCATTGTATTGAGTACTTTGAGAGCCATTTTCATTATTGGTGGTTTCTCTCACACTTGTTAACAGTTCACACCATTGACTAGCAATCAACTGGGTTCTACCATGTTCGACTTCAACACATTTAATCGCATGGATAGAATCATACTAGTCCAGGAAGAAGAAATAAAGACCCTGGATCTAGTTTCCACTATCCAGGCTGCGAGGAGTTTTATTATTCATTATGCAGTAGACTATTCATTACAGATGGTTGCACCCACGCTATGTCTACATTATTGATGTAACATTAAAATCATTTCTATATTAGAACAAGTTTAGTTAGTTTTGGATCTGAATATGGGAATTCCTACCTCAGTGATGATATATATGTGTGTGTGTGTGTGTGTGTGTGTGTGTGTTTTGCATTGAATGTTTTTATAGGATTCCGATTGGGGTGTCCGCTGGCTAAGCCTTGAAATGATAAAGCACTTCACTCTTTGAATGCTCTTAGACTTCGCACTTTAGGGGGAAATTTGTTACACTGAAATTTGTCACCATGACATTTAGTGTCTATTTGGGTTCATCATTATGCATGTATTACTCCCTTAGAAGTCTAGAACATCAAAGCTCCTAAAATCAAGCCTTGAAATTAGGAGAAAATATCATAAAAGTCTTAAAAACACTTGTACTACACTTTCTCTTAACATTGCCTGCGGTGCCGCACCTATTTTTTCTAAAGTGTTTGGAGCTAAATGAAATTTTTCTTCATTAAAGGTGCGAACCCTTGTAAAAGGTAAAATGAAGGCGGAAAGTAACATTTAGAAGCCCAGCAGTCAAATCTGGAAGCTTCTAGAAGCAATTATCTAGTCGAAAGTTCTCTCCTATCATGTATGTTCATTCCTCTATTATGGGAGCCTAAACCTTGGTTTATGGTGCTTAATCCCTTTTAAAGAGAATTCTATCCCTTCTTATGTGGAGTTGTAACCTCTTCTCTTTTCCTATAAATTGAGGCCATAGTTCAGCCTCAAAGGGAGTTAGACTTTGAAAATTTTTGACGCAAAATGTTGTAGAAGCTCAGGCTCTCCTAACTGATCATTATGTGGGAATGATTACACACCCATGTGCATTTTAGCTGAGAGAGTCCAAATATTGTTAGAGTAAAGGAAAGGCATGTTACAGACCCTAGGAAGGCATGTACGACATCAAGGCGGACACGGTTGTAAGGCTCTTTCTTCATCAAAGATAATACGAATGAATCCATTTTTCTCAATGAGTTCTTTAATTAAGTAGCTTGTTTATCATGTTTTATCAATGATTTATTTAATTAATTAGCTTGTTTCTTGAATTCCTTGATCATCTTGATAGATATATGATTCGTGAATTAGTTTATACTATGCAGATGCTATTGATTTTTTCCATGTTTATTATTGCAAATCTTTGAAGATGACTCTTTCAAGAAACTGGAAATAAGATCATTACGAACAACACTGGACTACAGGTAGGTCTTCAAAACCTCTATTGTATCTAATTCTAAATCAAATATTATCTATAGAAAATAGTTTTTGTTTGTCTGTTTGTTGCTAGTTGTCCGTAGGACACTTGGGAGGTCTGTCTTGTCAGCAAAAATGAATTATCCATCCAACACACTGGGAATAAGAGGAAGGTTAGTGCCAAAATACCAAATTGTGCATTAAATATTAGTGAGCAGCAGGTAAATATGGATTTGAATATATTACCTCTGGGTTCTTATGATGTGCTACTTGGCATGGACTGGTTAGAGAAGCACTGGAAGTTGGTAGATTACAAAGAAAAGATTATTTACTACATAACGCAAGATGGCACCCGCTAGGAAATTCAGGGAATAAATAAACCTCTACAACTATGTCCAATCATAGCATCTCAGATGGCTAAGTGCATAAGGAAAGGATGCCAATTGTACACCATACAAGTGGGTTTTACCAACTCGAAAGAGAAGGCTCCTGCGATGGAAAATATACCAATAGTACAGGAATTTATGGATGTGTTTCCAGAGGAAATACTTGGCTTACCACCAGGAAGGGACATAGATTTTACCATTGAATTGGTACCTAGAGCATCACCGATTTTGAGGGCACCTTATCGAATGAGTGTACCTAAATTAACCGATCTAAAAATGCAGCTACAGGAATTATTAGATAAAGGGTATATCCAACCGAGTGTATCTCCTTGGGGAGCACCTATGCTCTTCATGAAAAATAAAGACAGAACCATGTGAATGTGCATGGATTACCATCAACTAATAAATTGATGGTGTAAAACAGATATCCTTTACCACGAATCGATGACTCGTTTGATCAAGTGAAAGGAGCGACAATTTTTCAAAGATAGATCTAAGATCAGGATATCAACAGATCCAGATAAAATATGAAGACATTCATAAAACTGCTTTTCGTACCAGGTACAGACACTATGAGTTTGTGGTGCTACCTTTCGGGTTGACTAATGCACCAACAACCTTTATGAGATTAATGCATAGTGTATTTCATCCCTACATGGACAATTTTGTGTTAATATTTATTGATGATATTTTAGTTTACGCTAAAAATGTGGAAAAACACAAGAAACATCTCCGAAAGGTGATGGAACTACTAAGGAAGCATCAGTTGTATGCCAAGTTCAGCAAGTGTGACTTCTTCAAGGAAAAAATCTAGTACCTAGGCCATTTGATTTCTGTTGAAGGTATTTCAGTTGACCCTGAGAAAATCAGGACGATTATGGAATGGAAAGTACCTCAAAACGTGGCAGAAATCTGATCCTTTACGAGATTGGTTGGTTATTACTGCCGGTTTATTGAAGGTTTTTCTAAAATTTCTTTTCCAATTACTTCTTTGAAAAGAAAAGGAAAAATATTTAAATGGACAAAGGATTGTCAGGACAATTTTGAAAAGCTGAAAAAGTTGTTGACTTCAACTCCGGTTTTAAGAGTAGCTGATCCTAATAAAGAATTAGAAGTCTGCACAGATGCATGCGAACAAGGTGTAGGGGTGATTTTGTCACAAGAAGGTAAAGTGGTTGCCTATGTGCCATGAAAATTAAAAGAACATGAGCAGTGATACTCAACTTGTGATTTGGAGCTGACCGAGATAGTGCATGCAGTTCGGGTATGGAGGGACTACTTACTTGGAAAAAGATTTGTGCTCAAAATAAATCACAACAATTTAACCAGATATTTTAAGCAAGTTGATATTAATTCTCACCAAGAAAGGTGGAATTCCTTCCTGAGTGAATTTGATATTGACATGCAACATGTAAAAGGTAAGGAGAACATAGTAGCTGATGCATTAAGCAGGAAATTGCGTAGTGTCTATGAATTGTATTTTAATGAGGTTGCGTGTAGATTATTAGAGAAAATTAAAGCTGAAGTAGGAAAAGACCCTGAATATCAGTTTATGTGGCAGCAAGAAAAAGAGTTCAAAGACCAAGGAAAAACTGCAAGTTATGAAATCAATAAAAATGGCTTGCTGATTTTCAAAAAATGAATTGTCATTCCAAATAGAATGGAGTTAAAGACGCTAATTTTAAATTAATATCATCGAAGTAATTACTTGGGACATCCTGGATATCAAAAGATGTTAACAACAATAAGGAAGGACTATTGTTGGCCTGGTATGAGGAAAGATATAACAGAATATCTAAACAAATGTTTAGGATGTCAGTAAGCAAAAGTGGAGCACCGACATCTAGCTGGGTTGATGCAGCCTATACTGTTACCCAAGTGGAAATGGGAAGTGATATTGTTAGATTTCATTACTGGAGTACCGATATCAGAAGAGCATAATGACTCTATAATGGTAGTGATCGATAGATTAAGCAAATCAGCACACTTTATACCAGTTCAGTCCACTTATAAGATGGTACAAATCGCATATTTATTCATGCGAGAGATATTTAGATTGCATGGCATTCCAAAGACTGTCAATTCTGACAAGGATGTAAAATTTACATCAGCCTTCTGGAAAATGTTCTTCACTAGTTTGGGGACTCAAATTAACTTTAGTACTGCTTACCATCCACAGACTGACTGACAGACAGAGCAGGAAAAACATGTTTTGGAATGCGTATGTAATGCAACAACCGACTAGGTGGGAAAAATATTTGCACCTAGTAGAGTTTCCATACAATAGCGATTATCAGGAGTCACTAAATATGAGTCTGTTTGAAGCCTTATATGGGCAACAGTGTAGAACTCCTATTAATTGGAGTAGTTCAGAAACCAGGTTGATGCTTGGACCAAACATGTTAGCTGAGATGGAGGCAGAGGTAAAGAATATCCGACAAAACTTAAAAGCAACTCAAGATAGGAAAAAGGTGTATGTAGATCGGAAAAGGAATTATCGTGAGTTTGAAGTGCGGGACCACGTGTACGTCAGAATCAAACCAAATAAAAGTACCTTGAGTTGGGCATCTAGTGCTAAACTAGCTCCCAGATTTTGTGGCCCTTTCCAAATATTGGGAAGAGTAGGACTTGTGGCGTATCGATTAGCTCTTCCTAGTCATATACGGGTGCACAATGTCTTCCATGAATCATTATTGAAACGATACATTCATGATTCAAAGCACATAATCCATTGGCAGAATATTCAGGTAGAATATGAGGACAAGATTAATTAAAGATACTAAGATTTATGAGTAAAACTAATTTAAGCTCATTGTTTCCAGGTTGAACTTGACGAAGAATTTCTGGTCGAGCCTCACAGTATAATCGATCAGATGGAAATCAGGCTCCAGAGATGAGCCATCGCCCAGGTTAAAGTGCAATGGAAGCACTTTGGCTCGAAAGAAGCTACCTGGGAGGATGAAGGTTTTGTTCGAGAAGCCTATCCGAACTTTTTGCTGGAGCAGACTGAGAACACCAGGGATGATGTTTACTTGAAGGGGGGGAATTTGTAACCAATGCCTTAATCATTAACTCATTGTTAAGCTATTATTAAGGGTTCTTAAAAAAATTACTATTATTTTGTTGGAAACAAAAATATTATGAAAAAAAAATTAATTTTGTGATCAAATGAAAAGATTAATTATGGAATTGGTTCCATAAAGTGAATATTGATGGTAAAAAAATAAAATAAAAAAATTCAAGATCTGAGAGTTAGTTGAACAGAATTTAGTTCAAACAATTGCCCAACCTCTGAGGATAAATGGGTGATCCCAGGGAGGTTTGAGGGTTCTGTTCGGTAACTGAAGAAAGAGGAAAATTCTAATTAGGAGTTCTTGGATTGGAGTTAACCATTGGAATAATTTCATATTTCTATTGCTACTGGAATTGGAGACTGGACCGGACTGTCCCGAGGTCTCTTTCAGAGTTCTGTCAATAACGAAAGCTCAGAATTGGATCACGGGGGAGATTTGGAGGATGTAATAGCCTCACTCATGGAAGGGAGGAAAAATTGTCAGTCGGATAAAAATACAGATAAGTATTTTTTATTTAATTATGTGGATAATTCTAAATTCTATATAGAGATGTAATATCTGGTTAATTCTATGGTTAAAATTCAAAATATGTTATAGAAATATGTGAGAACACTAAGTAAGTAGAATTATGTGATATGTTAAAACTCTGCTACATAAATAACAAATATGATGGAAATTTAGTACTATTGTTAATGGGTAGATTAAGGACTGTTAACCCAGTTTCCTTAACCCAGGTACCGGGTTGGTTGTCCTTATGGCCTATGATAATACACAGACATATGTGGTCCTGTCACATGATTATACCATCTACAGAAACATTTTGAATATAAACAAGGTCTAAACTTTAATACAAGAAGGGAAAAGTTATTGGAATCTTTTCCAGATATACTATGATATAGAAATTATCAGAAGACAAAATTATTAGAAAGGAATTCATGAAATATTTCTAACCTATTACAAAATCTGTATAAAAACAGGAAGGGTATTTACATAAAACAGTAGCAGATACTAAATATGCCAGATTTCATTTCTGAGGAAAACGGATAAGAGAATTTTTTTGCGTTGTAAATTATAAACTGCAAGAAACCCTTGGAATACAGGGTATGTAAAAAAACTATAGGAAGTAATTGAAATATCTACTTTGTAGTAAAGATAGCAGAACTAACTAGAAAGTAGAATACTAATGTATTAAGAGAGATGAAAAACTAGTCAATCTATATCTTTCATCAAAGACAGAAAAGTCTGTACCATATGGAAAGTGGTTACAGCTTTTGTATAATTTCGGAAACATACATATGTTCTTTTTAGGAAATTTATAATACAATTAACAACCGTTATCAAATAAGCATTGAAATAAGTTCCGATGTTCCATAGTTGAAAAATTTAAATATATATGACTACCTTTTAAACAAAAATAGACAGTCCTGTTATTTAAACAAGGGCTGGTAGCCAAAACCCCAAATGTATTAATGAAAACGAGGATTCACACTCTCTGGATAAACAATGAAGCTTCCTTTGAAGAGAGATGATTATGAATGAAATAAACTTTGTACAAGAAAACTTGCATTCCGAGGCATAGAAAAACTTATTAAAAATCTTGAATGCTTGGCTCAATATCAAACATGCCGAGGGTTAAAACCTGAAGGAAGGTTGGTATACCCCACAAAATGATTCAGAGCTTTGGTACCTGTTAGTGGTGGTCAATAGAAAACACTTTAGTTGTATGCGTGAATCTAGACCAGAACCTTAAAAAAAAAAAAAACGCATGAGAGTTCCTTACCTGTCATCAAATACAACAAGGCATGAGTTAACCATTGGTATTAATTGTATAAACTTCCGAAGGGAGAAAAAAAAAAAGGATTCAATCAACCAGTTTGTGATTTATACAAAGAAGAAAAACCCTTTTTGCATTCTACTCGCTACAACGATAGCAAAAGATTTTACTTGGTAATTTTCTCCTTGAACTGTAGATAGAGTCAAAAGCAGGAATATCCTCAACTGGGTTTGCATGAAAAACCGTGTTGCAACGCAGACCAATATTGACAAACCTAGAATAAAATTAAAGGGATTAAACTATTGTTGTTAAGGTAAAACTAACGTGGCTTAAACCAATTACAAATAAAATACTTAAGCAAAGGTGTTCATTAATACCTCTGGCGGAAGGGGTGGAACGAAGTGTTGCATCGGCTGAAAAGTCCTTAAGGTTAAGCGCCATCTCCATGTAGCTCATGTAAAGGATTTCCCTTAAGCGAAAGAATTAATGCCCGCAGAAAACCAAATAATGGATTTTCAAAAAGAAAAACATTTTAATGAGTTATTCATAACCAATTTCCATTCTTTATGGAGGATGTCTTACCATTTTTTCCCAAAGCCCTTTCTCTTAATAATAAGAAGCTCTTTGTTGATTTTTGCAATTGTCAAGAACATACTTGGTCAAAGTGCGAAAAGAGTAAATCATTTTGTAGATACTTGGAGCAAACGTTTTGTTTTCGGGGTGATCCATTTACCTGAAAGTACCTGACCACGTTGGGTTTCGACCTCGTGACATACATAGCTTGAGGGAAAACCTCCCACTACAACGTATGCAGGAAAAATATCCTGCAAAAATATTTGGTGAAATATTTCACGTGGGCTTCATGTATACTCTCTCCATAGATTTTTTTTCTCGCTTACCAATCGACTTCTCAAGCATCGTCAGATCCATCCATTATGAATAGATAGAAAATAAGGAGAGAAAGCACAAACGAAAGGAATAATGACAGAAAGCTCAAACGAAAGGAAAAAATAGGCAAATTCCTCAAAGAAAAGATAAGTTCCTTATGCATTGAATTCGCAAAATATTTTATGGCTAAAATAATTTTTTGAAGATATGCATATGAGATTAAGATGTGCATGTTATTATACTTGATCTTTTTTCTAGAAAATATATGCATATAAGATTAATATTTATATTATGATTTATATTTTTGGAAAGAAAATATAAATTGTAAGAAAGTAATGGTGGATATGTTACGAAGAACACTTATTACATGCACAGAAGAATAACAATTGTGTTAAGGAGAAAAAACATGTTACATGCATAAAAATGATAGAAAATATGTTTTTGGGTATATATAAGGAAAGTTACTATGTTTCTTTCTTGAAAAAAGTGCATGGAAAAATATTAAAAGATCATATTAATTTGAAATAAATATTACATGTGAATATTGTGTGTTAAAAGCTAAGTAGATTTGCCTTTTCTTCTGAGAAATTATACTAATTCTAGCTCATAAAAGATAACAAAATGTATAGTTTCTCTTAACAAGATTGCATGTGAATCTTGTGTATTCAAATCTAAGTAATTTTGTTACTTTCTTGAAAATATTCTCATGAGCTCTAAAAATGATGAAATGCTAAATTATTAATTTATTTCTATTTTGTTAACCTTTTAGAAGGAACCGTAGTAAAAGATAAGATAAGTAACTTTGCTTTTATATATATATATATCTTGCATATGCATTTTATCTAAGAAAAGCTAAGATGCTTGTTCTCTTTTAAAATAGATTCCGTACAGGTAAATGAAATGATAAGTAAATCCAAGTTATTTTCTTGAAAATGAATATAGATTAAAGAGGGTAATTCTTGAAGATATTTCATGGCTTGGGAGATAAGTTAATGAGTTTTTCTTGGAAAAAAGTCATGAAGAACTCATGTTATTTTTTCACAATATGTTCAATATTGTGTGAAAAGAATAATTTCTTCTTGACAAATGATTATGTTGTCTTATATATGTTGGCCTTACTACAAAGATTAACCTCTTCAAAATATCACATGGCTAGATGAAATTTGTCAACTTCTTGATATAGGTGTACTAAAGTCTAAGTTAACCTTGTTAGTGTTGCCTAGTCTCTATGCATAAAAGAGGTTATCTATGGTAATTTCTTGGAAGGGAAGCATGAGAAACTTGCATGTAGAAATATAGATAAAAAAGGTTATATTAGCTTATTTTTGAAGAAGAAGTACATATTTGTTTACATGAAAATACTATCTAAATGATGGTAGAATTCTAAAGAAGGGAATATATGTTCTGCATATTAAGTAAGGGCATCTTCTTTGCATGGATATAGGATCTATTGAGCTATATTTATTTCGAAAAATTATATGTGATTAAATTATGTTATTATAATTATTATTTTAGTTTCTTTTGGAATAAAATTATGTATATGCAGGAAAGATTTGTATTAGCTTTCATTAGGAATAATATACAATTGTATGTGAGAAATGATAGCATGTTGATTTAGCCTACATTGGGAAAGAACATGGATTACATGCATAAAAACAATAGTAATGTGTTGGTTTCCTTGGAACATATATGTGGGTAATGTTTGTATAATATTTGGAAAATAATACATGTATTTGTATGTTTTATTACATTAGTTTTATGGAAAATAAAACATGTTTTGCATGCCTTATTATGGTAAATTGTCTTCTAAAAGGAAACAGGTGTTTTCATGTTTAGTTGTGTTATGTGTTTCCATGCTTAGTTGGGTTAAGAATTCCTTTGGGAAGACTATTTTGGAAGCTATATGCATTTGCATGCATATGAAAAATATTTTTTTGTGATTACATTTATTTACGTATTTGCATGAATAGCTGATGGGTTAGTTATTTTGATAAAATCTATGTAATTCACATGCACAAAGATTGTAACTGATCTATTTATTTCTTTTCTAGAAATGTTTGGCAGTTGTAGCTATTTGTCTTGCAATAATGTGTGCTTATGAGAGGAAAATATTAGTTAATGTAATTGCTTATAACTAGCACATATGCAATATCATTAAAGGAGGCATGTCGGGGTATTTAACATTCATGTCATGAATGTACGTGAATAGATGCAGAAGCATCATTAGTATAGATTTGTGAATGGGTTGATTAATACTTTATGAATCCTAACCTTAATGTATGCTAAAGACAACAATAGAAGGAAATGATGGTACTCGTGCCATGGATATATTATGCTTAACAGGATGGCAAGAAAATAATTAATGGTTCATGTGGATGAGTGCGAGCTGCAGGATGGTCTATTGTAGCTACAACCATGCCACCAAGATATGAATCACTAGTATAGATTTGTGAATGGGTTGATTAATACTTTATGAATCCTTACCTCAATGTATGCTAAAGAAAACAATAACAAGAAATGATGGTACTTGAACCATGGATATGTTATGGTTAACATGGTGGCACGTAAATAATTAATGGTTCATGTGGATGAGTGTGAGTTGTAGGATGGTCTATTGTAGCTACAACCATGCCACTAAGCTGTGAAGACTGAATATTAGTGGGTAAATTCTATCATAATGATTGTAATGGCTTTAAGCTAGATATTGGTTTTTAAATGATATTTCCTTGTAAGAATTATAAAAATGGTTAAGGGATGATCTCCCTTATAAACCATTGAGTGAGGGGTGAACACCCTCACGAGCATTTAATAATAAAGTTAAACATTTGCTAGTTGCATGCAAGGTTACATGATAAAGTTTATGTTAATACACTACAAAAGTGGTTGTTAATGGCTATGCAACTTACTATTCCTCTATGAAAGTTATTCTATGAACTAATGAACATTCTATCTAATGATCAATAAGGAATATTGAATAACAATTTGGACAGTTATCCATGGGTAATTTATATAAAAAATTTCTAATTCCCTACGTTTCCATGTGAGGTTATCGGAGTATGTTACATATTATTGGTGAACTACTATATTGTTCCATTACATATCAATTTGTATTATAGTTGGGTTCTGCAACTGCCATAGTGAATCAATTCCCTTCTTTTCCAAGATTTTTTAGCCATTATAAGGGATTGATTCTCTTCCTCTTCTCTAACCTTTTATTTTCAATAAAGAGATCCATTCCCTTATTCTTTAGGATTTTAAAGCTATTATAATGATTTGACCTATCTATTTACAACCACAATTTTCCTTTTGAGTGTCATATATGACATCTCACAAAAAATAACACATTGCTATTATCTCTATCACAAAGCTATGGATGTAGTATTTTCTAGCAATATAATAGCAAATTCAACCTATCTAGTTGCAAAATTAAGTTACCAATAGGCTAACGAGCAAAGACTCCAAAATAGCACCTCCATCTAACCTACATTAACCTCAACCACATCTATTATAATACTTCGCTATAATGATAAATGATATAATACCAATCCTTCATTCAATGTGAATACATGGAATTCTATTCCTTAAAAAATTAATTTAGAACGAAAAGAAAAATTCTTGAATTATTCAATAAAACTATAAATAAAAATAGAAACTACACGATTATTCAAAAAAAAAAAAAAAAAAAACACTATCACCATCAAACATTCCCCCCACAAAAATGAATATACTATAAAAATCATTTATTGAATCACTCTAAGAATTGTCAATTTACATGCCAAAACATTCTTTTTCTAAAATGAGAACCTAAATAAATAACGAAAAGTTCTTGCAATTTATCACTTAACAGCCACTTACCTAATTTCAATGAAATAAAAAACAAATTATAAAAAATTACACCCTGCTATGTTAGGAAAAACATTAGACAATATTTTACAGCAAACATTCACACAAACAAGATAATATTTTAAAAGAAGTATTCGCATGTGTAAGAACATATTATATCATGGCACAATTTTTGCATCTTTCTTTGTATTGCACTACAGCATTATATGCGTGCATTTTACTTAAATGGAGAACAAAAATGGGATAGGATTAGAACGAATTAGTTTAATAATTAAAAATACATGATTCTTTAGTTTTTTAATTAAATTTTTTTTTTATTTGCAGTAATGTTAGAATAAAGATTGGGAGATGAAGTAATTAAATTAATTATTAAGTCTAACGATGAAATATAAAATACATTTATTTATTTTGGGATATGTTTAGTTTTATTTTTTTGTGTTTTTTTAAGTAATTAGTATACTGAGATGAGGAGAAGTAATTAAATTAATAATGAAATATAATATTTATTTATTCATTCTAAGATAGGTTTAGTTTTATTTTTTTGGTACTTCTATTATAATATTTAGTGATAGGTGTTAGTGGGTATTAATTTTAGTTTATTTTTTTAATTTATATAATGATTAATTTTTTCCAAAATTATTTTGTGAAATAAGTTTTTAGGTGGTAGAATAATAAGTGATAGGTTTTTTTTTTAAGACATTATACGATGCAAAAGTCATATCTAATTTCGTGCACACAAATTTAATTATCAAAACATAAATTAGTTTAATTATGGGTATATATTAATGTAGTTATAGATAAATGTAATTTTAAAGTAATTTTGACAACTTAAATGTTTATATATATTTTTTCAAACCATAAATATGTTTAAATTTGTAACAAGAAACAGTGAAATTGACAATCAAAAAGGATAAAAAATGCACCTACAAAGGGTGTGGAATGTTGATGCATTAGCCATGTGGAATTTTTGATGCACCATAATTTTAGCTATGGAATGCGAAGCATCTAGTTTATTTTTCCCTTAAATAAATTGGAAAATAGATTGTAATTTCATCTCATAACAACTTGTATCAATTAACTAAGTCATGATGACTAGGTTAGCTCAAGAAATTGGAGTTGAGGGTTTAAGATGAGGCATGTAAAGGGATTCTAATATTTATGGGGTCTAGTTGTAATTGATGCATCGGTTGATGCATGTTGTGAGTGAGTTAACTCAACTTATTGAGTTTTAATCAGTTGAACTAGTTCTAATATAGAGATAAACTAGTGAGAGGTCAAGTCAATTAAATTAGAATTAATTCACATTGAGTGATCAATCAGAAAACTGATAATTCTTTATTAATAACTGCATGCATGTCACTTCTAAGAGAGACCCAGTTGAGATAGAGGTTAAAGGGAACAAAACTATTAGATGTATTTATAAAAAAATTTCCATGTGAAATTATAGAGTCATCGAGATGCCATCATGCATTGCGCAATAAAGAAAGGCTATTTTTCATATTTAGTAGGGAACTAATTCCCTAGGTTGAGAATTGGCTAAGTACTAGACTGATTTTTCCTAGATCAGTGTCAGAAAGTTGGAAGAGTGCTAGAGAATCTTATGATAGATTAAGTATTGTATCGTTTCATGATTCCTTGACTTAATACACAATATAAATAGAGGGGTTTTGAGTAGTTTCTTTCCCCAAGAAAAACTTGTGTTTTGTGATTGATTTACTTCTTTCGATTACTTGCATGCGATTGAGCGATCGTGTTTTGTATTTTTTTAAAATTGTAGAAGGATTCAGTATCTTGTGTTAGTACATCGCGAGATCGAACTGAATCCATTGGTAGAATTTCTACATGGTATCAGAGCGATATTTCTACATGGTATCTGAGTGCTAGGAATCAAAATAGAAGAGAAGAAATAGAGTTTGTCTAAAACAGGTTCAAATTTGCAGATTTATTCTTTAGGATGTAGCCATAGATCAATATGTCATTCAATGGCTTGAGACTCGAATATTACCTTGAGGGGAATTTGAATTATATAGCATGGAAAGACAGGATGGAGGTAGTGTTTGAGGACAACGAGTTGAAGGAATTCATATATACTGATATTCCCAAGCCCATAGGAGCATATTCCTAACTTCTTGATTTAGAAGAAGGTACCGAAGTTGAAAAGGATCTTGTTAGAGGGAGTTTGGGATAATATTGTCTCGAGTATCCATGGGAAGGAAACTCCATATGCTATGTGGAAGGCCTTGACAGATATGTTTCAGGATAGCAGTGACCAGAGGAAATTGGTGCTGAAGGACAAGCTTAGAAAGATCAATATGGAGGAGGGAGAGATGATGCCAGCATTCTTGTCGAAGTTCACTCAATGTCGAGATGAGCTTGGAAGTGTTAGTGTGACTCTATACTAGGATAATTTAGTGAGTCTAGCACTTCTAGGCCTTCCCAAGAGCTGACATAGTTACCAACACTCTCTGAATGGGATGGAGTGATTACCAGACTAGGATCATTTGTGGTCTGAATTGGTAATCGAAGAAATAAGGCAGAGCACCACAAATGGGATCTCCAGCAAAGACAAAGGATAATATTGTGCATTAGTTGGAAAAGGAAAGAAATTCAAGGGAAAGAAGTCCAAAGGAGAAAAGGGCAAGAGATACTTGTCAAATATCAAGTGTTTTAATTTTCATGAGCATGGGTACTATGTTGCAAATTGTCCACAGAAGAAGGCAAGAAAGAAAGAGCCTACGATTACAGCGGGTGAAGCGTTGGCTTCAGATTCCAACAACGATGCATGTGGTATCTAGACAACGATGCCTCATTCCATATAATAGGGAATAAATATCTCTTCAGTGACTTGGAGTAGAAGGACGTCCAACAAAACATAAATTTTGGAGATGAAGGGAGGTATAGCATGACCAACATAGATAAAATTAGCTTTTAGAAGGAGTCTAGATCCCCTCTCATATTTCCAGATGTTTTTTATGATCCAGGCCTAAGGAATAATCTTGTCTCTATAGCGGTATTGGAAGAATGTGGTTATGATGTCATATTTAGAAAAGGAAAGGTGTTCCTTAGACACATTGCCATGGGATGGGTGAAAAAAATCGGTGTAAGAGACAAGAAAATGTATGCTCTCAAGGTCGAGGATGCATGAAAATATTTGAGGAGCAAAGCAGTGGTTAGTGAATTGGTAGTTGAGAGGCAGCAATTATCTCTCAGCATGCAGCCTTAGAAGCAGCCTCAGAAGGTTGTGGAGCAGTAAAAATTGCAGAGCAAGAGAGGAGACCAAGTTGAGGCATCCACTCAAGAAGATACCTCTAGTAGGGGGAATTTTGAGCCAGATGGGTTGTGGGAGTACACACAGCTATACCTCTAGGTGAGAGGTGGGGCATTGTGTAGATATAATCCTAAGAATAAATTTGGGTAGGGTCCATTGAGATGGTGTGTCTCATGGATCAAAACTGGCTACAAAGAGCTCACAATATAGCAGTAGCAGGAAGGATCAGTTGGATTGATGCAGTAAGATGTCAAGAATATAGAACTCAAAGTGACAAATGCCAGATATTGGAACGTAGATTAGAGTTGACATTAGTGCATATGGCACAGATGCAGATGTCAATAGCATCGCAAAGAGTCCAGTATACATGTGCAGTAGTTAGCAGTAGTTAGGAGACTCTAGTGAAAGATGCATTATACTGCTTCAGTTGTTCGGAGGCTATTCAGTTTTAGGAGTTTTCGGCGCAAATAACACTAGATCAGTGTTGCATGCAGAACATTCCATAGGTACCATATTGAGATAGATTTAATTACTTAGGGAGTGTTGAAATTGGCAACAAGAAAGGACAAAAAATGCACCCACAAAGTCCGTAGAATCTCGAAGCACCAGGAATGTGGAATTTTTTATGCACACGAATTTTTTCTGTGGAATGTGAAGCATCTAATTTATTTTTCCCTTGAATAAATTGGATAATAAATTGTAATTTCATCTCATAAGAACTTGTATCAGTTATCTAAGTCATGATGGTTGAGTTAGCCCAAGAAATTCGAGTTGAGGGTCTAAGAAGTGGCATGTAGAGGGATTATAATATTTTTGGGGTCCAGTGGCAGTTGATGCATGGCGTGAGTGAGTTAACTCAACTTATTGAGTTATAATCAGTTTAACTAGTTCGAACTGACAGATTAACTAGTGAGAGGTCAAGTGAATTAAATTAGAGTTAATTCACATGTAGTGATAAATCAGATAACTGATAATTCACTATTAATAGTTGCATGCATGTCAGTTCTAAGAGAAACCCAATTGAGACAGAGGTTAAACTCAACATAACTATCAGTTGTATTTACAGAAAATTTCCCATATGCAATTATAGATTCATTGGGATGCCATGATGCATTGTGGAATTGAGGAAGGTTATTTTTCCTATTTAATAGGGAACTAATTCCCTATGAATTGTGCGAGCAAGGCAGGCTGAAGGAAGGTTGAGAATTGGCTAAGTACTAGACTGTTTTCTCCTATATTAGTGTGAGACAGTTGGCATAGTGTTGGATAATCTCATGAGATATTAAACATTGTATTGCTTTATGATTCCTTCACTTAATGCACAATATAGATAGAGGGGTTTTGAGTCGTTCCTTCCCTAAGAACATCTTGTGTTGTGTGATTGATTTACTTCTTTATCTTACTTGCATGTGATTGAGCGATCACGTTTTGTATTCTGAAAATATTGTAGAAGGATTCAGTACCTTGTTTTAGTACATTACAAGATCGGACTGAATCCATTGGTATATTTTCTACATTGTATGAGAGCGACATTTCTACAAAATATATTCTACCAATTTACACACCCACACACAATTTCATAATATTATTTTCCTTGCAATATTATTACTATATCTCTTTAGAACTTCATATTTAATAATTTTATAAATATATAATAATAATAATAATAATAATAATAATAATAATAATAATAATAATAATAATAATAAAAATAATAATAATAATAAATAATGAGGAATTAATTACATTAATAAAATTATTTTTAATAGTCCTTGATGGAAGTAAAAATTAACGAAAGTGAAAGACTGGTGTTCTTTAAGGGGTGTGTCACACACGCATTCACTAGCAAGGGCATGTCGAAGTTTTTGGAGGCAGTGAAGGTTATAATTGTTAGATAAATTTTTCCCTTCAAGCTAGGTTGAACCATGAAGGAGCTCAAGTGGAGGTGGTGTAACATTGATAAGGGATATTCAAGGTCAGTGTGTATAGGATCACAGCTCAAGGTGTATTCCCCATTTTATATGTTGTATTTATGTTGCATGGTTGTAATTGAAGTGGAAAGGTCTGGAAGTTGGAATGGATTAGGTGGGCTATCCATTGAGCTTTGTTCATCTATTAAACATAATAAACCTAGTGTTGAGGCTAGTTTTTGTCTATTATTTTAGTTGGTGTGTGCACACTATATTTTGGTTTATTGAATTTCTTTGTTCATCTCCAATCAATTTTTCTAAAAGGGAGTAGAGAGTGGAGGAGTTTAAAAGGAAAGCACTACTCTGCTCTCTAGTTTTTAGGCTTCTAAGCATGACCTTTGTGGTTGAAGGGGTGTTTTTTGTAAGGTTTTGGTTGTGTAGGGTGGTTTGGCACATGGAGGACTTTGTGTGTTGGGAATGAAAGATCCATTTTGAAAAAGGCATCCAGTATTTGTTTGAGGGACTATGATTTCTCAACATCAGGTCTTATTTATGTTCCTCTTGTATGCATTTACCTAAGGATATTAAAGATGAGGGTGTTGTGGTTATTAGTGGGTCACGTGGTGCTAGTCTTTTTCAAATATTCGGTGCAACCCTATTTACTTTGGCCCCATGCAATAGAAACTTGTGCGCACCCATTAGGGTGTAGGTACATGGAGCCGTGGGGTAACCCACCTAGGGTATAATCGTGACCTATGAGAAGAGGTGTTTCCACAACAAGTTCAGTATTCGAGCATAACTTAATTTCCCCCTACCCCGTACAAACACTTTGGATTTTTGGATGAATTTCTCGAGAATATTTCTTTACTCTTGAAAAATATTGCATGGGATAGGCATGAGTACATGAATGAGGTGATCTAAGTCATTAATGACCTTAAAAAAAATCATTGGAAAATGATAGTTGGGATAAACTCTATTCATCATGGCGATAAGTGTATCCATGAGAGAATCGAACAACTGGAAGTTATAATAGAGCATATGGAAGGCCATGTTCACTGTGCTTTCAATCCTCCTACATCACTAGGTCATAAACAAGATAATCTAGCTCCCACTCACCTTCTAGATCAGTGATGAAAGTTGGTTATTTATGAATTTTTTGGTACTTTTGGGCTATCTATATCTGGTTCTCTAGCACAATTTTTTTTTTTTTTATATGGATCTATGCTATTTATTAATAATAATATTTATATTTATATAAGTTTCATTTATCTATATATCCAAATATTCTTATTTTTAATTTTATTAAAATACTAATAAATCATATTATTATATGTTTTATAAAAAAATTAATTTAATTATTTAATGTGACATGTCATAAAATTGATCCATGTGGATATTTGTGGCTACCCGCCTATTCCACTAGGACCCCCGCAATTGTTTCTTTCATTTTTTCAATTTTGGCACAATTTACTATTTTTAGCAATTTTTCAGGTCCTGAACATCCGGAGTCATTTTAAGGTCCTAAACGACGTTTTTGGGGAAAACCAAGAGCAACATGGAAGATATTTTTATTTCTATCACATCAAATGTTGTATTCATCATATAGATATTTCTAACGAGGTATTGTGAGCATCAAACAAAGATCGTATGCCAAAGTTATGTCCCCGAGAAGTTGATGAACCAATTTACCGAAACGGGGCGCATAGTTTTGGCGCTTCATCTCCTAGGGTTAGGTTTTTGGATACTTATGGTTTCAAGTTGTTTAAAAATAATAAATAGGCCTTTGAGCATCATTGTAACTTAGTTCAGAGGCCTATAGCTGTCACATCTCTTCTTAGAGATAAGCTACCAATGACCTAGCTAGTTTATTTCTGTTATGTCTATAAGCATATTTCAGTCATTTGATTTTAATGAAATTAAGTTTTATTCCACCGCCTCTCTGTGTTTATGTTTATTTATGTATATTATTGTGTTATTTCATAAATTTGGATAAGTGGTATCAAAGCAGTCTGCTTCTTATGAAAGTAGCTCCAAAAATAGAAGAAAAGAGAGATCAACGCCTTATAAATCAGCCACTTTAAGGGGGAAACCTCCAATACATTACATAAATGAAGAATTCTTGGATGATACAAATGAAAAAACCTCATTTCTATATATAGGAGTCCATGGGACCACAATATAATCCTATTCGACCTAACAATAATAATGTAAGGGCACAATAATAAAAATATGGGATTTATAGGAGTACAACAATAACAATAAGTGGGCTACAATAACAAAAATAATGGGATAGACTAGTATTATAGGGACCTAACATGCCCGTCTCCTTCAAACAAGTGTTTCCCTCAACGCTTGATTATTTTTGGATGCTCCTGTATAAAATTATCATCCTCCCATGTGAAATCTTCAACCGGTAAGTTCTTCCACTTGTTGAGATACTCTGAAGTTGATTCACTTGGTAGTTGTTGAGTTCTTGTTTCTGTGACTGCTTCCAAAATTCTTTCGCTGCGATGTTGATATTATTGTTGTTTCATTCGATTTTTCACCAAAGTTAGGTTATCCTTTGAGAGTTGGAGAACTTGTTGTTGATGATCGATGTGGTCTTCCACTATTTCATCATCCATATTATCTTTCATTTGATCCTTCAAACAATCCAACTTAGCCTCCATTTTTTCTTTTAAACCATCTATGCCATCTTTGATTTATCTTTGCAAGATTGAAATTTTTTGCACTTTGTACCGTAATTTTGATATCTCATACTGCAATTCTTCCTCTTCATGCATCATAGTATAGCTTTCTGAGAGGTTAATGGGTGTGGAATTATTTTTTAGAGGCATTTTATAACTCAATACTGATATCTATGCTTCAATATTCCCTTGGAATCACTTCAAACTAATTTTTCAAAAAACAATTATGCAAACTTGTTTAAAAAATACACACCTATTCCTTGCTTTTGAGGAGCTCGATATTGAAACTGAATTATCTATGTTATTTCGGATCTTCAATATCTTAAATTTGGTGTTGTATTAGCCCTCTGAATCTTCCTTCAAATTCCACAACTCTGACCTGATTTGGATTCTTCAAGACAAATTTATGCCCAATATCCCACAATGACCTAATTATGGATTGGTTTCATAGAGCGAACTTGTACGGTGTGACACATGTCACTTTTTTCCTCCTTCCACTATGAAATTTATATAAAGGAAAATAAAATCCATGTACTTGCATCAAATTTTTACATAATTCCAATCTGATGCTCATAGAGAGAGTTATGAAGATTTTCCCAAGGTCACCTCTTTGAGATGAAATTTGGGATCCTGAACAAACCCTAAATTCCATAGATCATATCTCTGACAATATTGCGAACAAAGATCTAAAATTTCTACAAGAAGTTCCTCAAAGTTTCGGCTTCGCTCTGTAAAAATTTCAATTTCTAAAACTTTGGAGAAAACATGTTATAGTAAAAATTCCACGATGACCTGTTTAGGTGAAATTCAGGAGCCTAAAAAATCCTAACTTCCACAGATCATATTTCAGGTTTTAACCCTGCACATAAATTATCTACACACGAATATTATAACAGAAAATAAACAATAGCGAGAGCATAAAACATAAAATAGATAAACACGGAGGTTTTCCCCTAGATCCCAAATCGATACAACCAGCTTGATATTTTATTATATTCCTTTTAGTGTTACAACACATATATATACATGCCGAAGCATACATAAACCCTAATCCATTAACCCTGGATTAGAACATAACCATAGTTCCCTTGACCAGATCTACAAAAATACCAGGGGCTGAAAACCATCGTACCCCAAAACCATGTGCAAAACCATGGGCGTGGACCGCCCACCGGAAATTAAGGACCAAAAAATTTTTGTCCGGGCGCTGTCCCAGACCTCGACAGGTCTGACCCCCCTATTGCACCCAGTGCAAAGGGGGGGCTATCGCCCCCCCTCTTACACCCCCACGCGTGATTAGTCGTGGAAAGAATATAACACATGTGCACCATTCTCCCACTTGTTATTTTATTTCCACAGGGGTCCATAAGAGAGCTTAGCCATTGGCCCAATTCTTCAACACCCATTGTTTCTCTACACCAAGAGAACTTTTGAGTGCTCACAGATTTCGTTAGTGCATCTGCAACATTCATCAAAGTGTCCACCTTTACCAACAACACCCTTTTAGCCTCAGCCATATCTCTAACAAAGTGATATTGAACATCAATGTGCTTTGTCTTTGAATGATAAGCAGGGTTTTTAGCCAAGAAAATTGCACTTTGGCTATCACAGTCTATCCTTATAGCTTGTTGTACCAACCCCATTCTTGAACACAATCTCTGCAACCAAACTTCTTCCTTTCTTGCATGAGTGGTTGCCATGTATTCTGCCTCTGTAGTTGAAAGAGCCACTATAAATTATCTTTTACTCATCCAACTAACTGTGCCTCCAAATAGGCTAAACACATACCCACTTGTAGATCTTCTTTGGTCTAGATCTCCAGCCCAGTTTGCATCAACAAAACCATGAATGTCCAACATTCTTTCCAATCCTGGTATTCCCTGGTAGCACAAGCCATAATCACTAGTGCCACGCAAATATCTGAAAACCCATTTCACTGCTGTTGAATGCTCCTTCCATGGGTTTGACATAAACCTGCTCAATACTGCCACTGCATCTGCAATGTTTGGTCTAGTACAGACCATTGCATACATCAGGCTACCCACTACACTTGCATATGGAATAAGGGACATATTCTCCTCTTCTTCTTGTGTCTTGGGACACTGTTCATCAGACAAATTTACACCTACAGGAATAGGAACATTCACCAGTTTACTATCCTGCATATTTAACCTCTGCAATATAGTCTAGACATACTTCCTCTAGTTTAACCAGAGCTTCCTCTTTGCTCGATCTCTCTTAATTTCCATGCCCAAAATATATTTTACAACACCAAGATCCTTCATGTTGAATTTGGAGAACAGTTGGCTCTTCAAATCTTCGATAATTTCTTTTTCATTTCCAATCAACAACATATCATCCACATACAAGACCAAATAAATAACACAGTCATCAATTAATTTAAAATAAAAACAATGATCCTCCTTGCTTCTGGTGAAGCCAAGTCCCCGTATATAGGTATCAAATTTCTGATACCACATCCTTGGTCACTTTTTTAACCCATACAAAGACTTCTTCAACCTACATACCAGTTCTTTCTTATCCCTCACCATAAAGCCTTAAGGTTGTTTCATGTATATCTCCTCTTCTAGATCCCCGTGAAGAAATTTTGTCTTCACATCCATCTATTCTATCTCAAAATCAAATGCAGCAGCAACATATAAAAGTAATCTAATAGAAGTAACTAGAATAGAAGTAATCTAATAGAAGGTTGGCAACAGGAGAAAAAATATCACCAAAATCAATTCCTGGCACCTGGGAATAACCTTTTGCTACCAACCGAGCTTTGTATTTATCCACCTTGCCTTCTACATTTATATTATTCTAAACACCCATTTTCTCCTGATGGGCTTCCTTCCAACTGGCAACTCCACCAGATCCCATGCCTCATTTTTATGCAAGGATGCCATTTCATCAATCATGGCCTCCTTCCAGAGTTTTCCATCCTCTGAATCTACTTCCTCCCCGAAAGTTTTGGGATCATCATCAGTTATAGTTAAAGAAAAATTTGAACAGAAAGCAGATGGACTATACCTTTTAGGTTGTCTTATTTCCCGAGCTGATCTTCTCACAGCTGGAGTTTGTGGCTCTTCCTCTTCTGAATCTTCTTATGTTGTAGAGTCTGATTCATACTCCTTTAGCTCAAACTCTATCTTCTTAGGTTCCTTTCGTATGAATTCATGTTTAACAACATATTTCACCTCTCTAAACACCACATATCAACTATACACAACCTTCCTTGTTTCCAGGTTCCAAAGCTTGTAACCTTTTAAAACATCCTTATACCCAATAAAGATGCACCTTTCAGATTTATTATCCGACTTGGTCCTTTTCTGATTTGGAACATGTACATATGCATCGCATCCAAATACCCTTATATGTGAAAGAGATGGTTTCTTACCAGTCCATACCTCATTTGGAGTCTTATCCTCCAACACTGATGAAGGTGATTTTTTAACTAGATAGCATGTAGTCTCCACTGCCTCTACCCAGAATTCTTTTCCTAACCTGGTACCACTGGGCATGCTTCTTGCCTTTTCCATCAATGTTCTGTTCATTTTTTCTGTAACTCCATTTTGCTAAGGTGTGTATGGAGTAGTCTTCTGCCGTGCTATACCACACTTCTTACAGAACTCTTCAAATTCATTCTTGCAGAACTCCCCACCATTATCTGTCCTTAGCACCTTTATCTTCTTCTCTATCTGGTTTTCCACAAGAGCCTTAAATTATTTAAATATGTCAAAGACTTCAGATTTCTTCATCAAGAAATATATCCATGTATTCCTTGAGAATTCATCTATGAATGAAACATAGTACACAGACTTTCCTAGTGATGGAACTAACACAGTTCCAAACACATCACTATGCACAAGTTCTAATATCTTGTTCGCCCTCTTAGCACCAGAAGGAAACTCACCCGATTCTGCTTCCCATATATACAATGTTCACATAAATAGAAATCCAGAGAGAAATTAGACATGCCTTCTAACATACCATTTCTATGTAGTATCCGAAGGCCCTTCTCTCCAATATGTCCAAGCCTTTGATGCCATAGCATGGTATTTTCTCTAGAGACAGCTAGGCTTTTTGCCCACTTTCAGGAACCACAGAACTATTACACCCACCAATAACAGTGCTACCTTGTAGCTTGTACAAAGTTCCAATCTGAACTCCCCACATTAATGCCAGTGCTCCCCGCACCATCTTACAGGCATCTTTCTTGAACATTGTTTTTACGCCTGCATCATCCATCTTGCTTGCAGAAATCAAATTTCTGGTCAATGCAGGAATATTCAGAACACCAGGAAGTGTTCTAATCCTTCCACCTTGCAGATTCAGCTTGACCTTTCCACCTCCGACGATTCTGGCCTTCCTATCATCCCCTAGGAAAACATCACCACCATCATATTTCTCATACTCACATAACCACTCCCAATGGGGAGTGAAGTGAAAGGATGCACCTGAGTCAATCAACCATGACTCATGATCTAGATGTGTATTTGAAGAAGAAGCCAAATACACATCCCCACCTTCAGCCGAAGTGGTTTTTTCCTCTACAAAAGGAGCATCATCAGATCCCTCTCCTTTCTCAGGAGCTTTAGATCTGCAGTCCCTTTTGAAGTGCCCTTCCTTTCCACATTTCTAGCATACCTTTACAAACTTTCTAGGAGATTTAGATCTCCCTCTAGATTTAGATCTCCCACTTGAAACCTTATTCTTATTTATGTTTTGGGACCTTCCTCATATAGATAAGGCATCTCTATTATGGCCCTCCATATTTCTCCATCTCATTTCCTCTGACAACAAGGCTGATTCAATGTCATCAAAATTCAAGGTAGTTGTATTGCTACCTATTACAATAACTAGACTGTCCCACGAGTCTACTAGAGAACACAACAAACTGATGCACTTATCCTCATCTGAGATTTTAATATCAACATATGACAGCTGAGTTACCATAGTATTGAAGGCATTCAGATGCTCTATCACCGAGTCTCCATCCTTCATCCTCAGGTTATACAACTTTTTCCGCAGGAAAAACTTATTCAATAGAGACTTAGATTGGTACAAAGTCCCAAGCTTTTCCAAAAAATTCTTTGTCGTAGCTTTCCCAGATCCATTCAACAATACTGAATCTGAGACACACAACTGTATTGTGCTCTTAGCCTTCCGATCCAGTTTCTTCTAGTCTTCATCTGACATTGCCATTGGTTTAGTACCTGGATCTACCGCGATCCACTGATCTTTATAAACCAGCAGATCCTTCATCTTGAGCTTCCACAACTCAAAACTCTGACCATTAAATTTCTCGATATCTATATTTCCACTGCTCGCCATTTTCTTTCACTGCAAGAATCGATCCTGCAGATCTCCCATTGAATAGGGTCTACCTCAGGCCTAAGAAAAAAATCTCTCAACAACAAAGGCGTCCCCTTGAAGTCGAAACAACTTTGATACCAAATGTAGGTTTTAACCCTGAACAAAAATTATCTACACACGAATCTTATAACAGAAAATAAACAATAGCGAGAGCAAAAAACATAAAAAAGATAAACGCAAAGATTTTCCCCTGGATCCCAAATTGGGATGACCAGCTGGATATTTCATTATATTCTTTTTAGTGTTACAACACATATATATACATGTCGAAGCATACATAAACCCTAATCCATTAACCCTGGATTAGAACATAATCATAGTTCCCTTGACTGGATCTACAAAAATGCCAGGGGCTGAAAACCATCGTACCCCACAACCATGTGCAAAACCATGCACAAAACCATAGGTGTGGACTGCCCACCAGAAATTAAGGACCAAAAAAATTTTGTCGGGCCATTGGCCCAGACCCTGACAGGGGGGCCTACCGCCCCCCCTGTGACCCCCCAATTGTACCCAGCACGAAGGGGGGGCTATCACCCCCCTGCATGTGATTATTCATGGAAATAATATAACACATATCTCTGAAAATATTGCGAACCTAGATCTGAAATTTGTACAGGACATTCCTCAAGATTTCAGCTTGTGATTCTTCATGGAAAAAAGGGTTATAGTGAAAATTTCACGATGACCTATTTGGAGCAGCAAAACCCTAGAATCCAAAGCTCTGATACCAAATGTTAGAAAACCAGCTCCAAAAATAGAAGAAAAGAGAGATCAATGCCTTAGAAATTAGCCGCTTTGAGGGGGAAACCTCCAATACATTACATAAATGAAAAATTCTTGGATGATACAAATTACAAAACCTCCTTTTTATATAGGAGTCCATGGGACCATAATATAATCCTATCCAGCCTAAAAATAGTAATGTAAGGGAAAATAATAACAATATGGGGGTTACGAGGGTACAAAAATAACAATAAAGGGGCTACACTAACAAAAATAATGGGATGCTCTAGTATTATAGGGACCTAACACTGTTCTTTCTCTATTTTTCTTTACATGTCCCCAGTAGGGTTAGGGTATAAGGAGTTAGGCCTCGATCCGATTGAACCCTTGCAAGATCAGCCTCACAAACCCTGAGGACCTCCCATGGAGGAAGAAAAAAAAGATGAGGGAGTAGGAGATCCTATCAAAATATTTCTTGAGGAGGCCCTCGAGAAATAGAGAAACGCGATGATGAATAAATTTGTCGAGATCCTTTAACGACTTCCCACTGATGGTGCATGTACATCCTGCATCCACTCTGGAGGCACCACTCCTTTCAAGGTACAAGTAAAATTCCACATTCCTGTATTTGAAGGCCAGATAGATGCAGACACCGTAGATAGATGTTTGAATTTTCTAGAAGGGTATTTCCTTGTCCATGATTTATCCAACCAGGAAAATATTACTTTTTCTCTCCTCAAAAACACCCCCATGTCAAAGACTGGTGGGAAACTTATTGTGATCAAAAGGATGAGAGGGAACCCACTCTGTTCTCAGCCACACCCACTTGGAATTCATTCTGAAATGACATCAAGGAATAATATTACCCCATGGGGAGCTATGAGGAAAAGTACATCCAATGGAATACATTGCGGAAAAAAAGGGATCAAGATGTGCACGAACTGACAAATTTGTTCCATACCCCATGCAAAAAGTTGGGTATTAAATAATAAGAGTGAAATTTGGTGCTCAAGTACCGCAACTGTTTGCATAGATACATTCAGAAGGAAATGGAATTCCTCGACATTACCTCGCTTGGCACGACATATTGCTGTGCCACCAAGATTGAGCAAAAATTTAGGCAGAAGAAGTGACTGTGGATACGTGAATCCGAAGCTAGGGAAAGGCATCCCTGAACCGCACAACAAGGGGCAATGCCAAAGTAGGGAAACTTAGAATAACACCACAAATCCAAAAAAATACATGGGGAAGTGGTGTGAATTTTATAACCCAACTCACAGCACAAATGAGTGTCAGGCCAAATAGTCGCCGGTGGCCAAATTAAAGGCACCTGAATCAGATGCATGATCTGATCCTGATTCATAACTAGGCAAGGGTGATGAAAAGGGGAAGAAGATCATTGATGCAAATCCCAATGCAATTTTTTCCACCACAAAGTTCTAGAGGGAGTATCCTGAGGATCCAGAGGAGGGGGGGCACCGCTTCCATTCGCAGATGTCGGTGAATGGTTCTACACTACAATTCCTTATCGATAGTGAAAGCTAAAAGAACCTAATTTTAGTAGAATTCATGAAATGGATCAGCCTATCGATCATAGCACACCCACAAGCATACAACATCAGGTGGCTTCATCAAGGAAGAGATCTTCGTGTCTGCAAGCAATGCCACCTTCCATACAACATCAAGCCATTCACGGATGAGGTATTGTGTGATTTTTATCCTCTCGATGTGTCTGATGTATTATAAGGCCAACCATACTTGTGGAAGCGACATGTTCTCTATGATTCTAGGCCTTGTTATATCGTTATTACTTTGAGAAATAAATTGTATAGGATCCCAGAGGTAGTAACACCTTCTGCCATCTCTTTGAATACTGAAAAACAACGCAGTAATATTTTTTCCCAAACTAGGAAATTTATTTTCATTGCAATTCACCCACAAGGCAAGAAGAAGATTATGGCCAAAGCCTCGAAACAGGGCTCCCCTAAATGATAACAGTAAATGGACAAAGTCGTGGAGGAATACGAGGAATTTTTTTCCTCACCCACGGAGGCTCCTCTACACATCCAGGTTAATAAATCCATTGATCTGACCCCAGGTCCACCACCACTTGATGTTTCTATACCTCGTGCGACCACACAGACAAAATCCACACCTCTACTATCTAATATTGATGAAGCAACCAAATTTATTAAACGCACCAGGAACATCCTCTAATAGCTCCACGAAAAGCTTTTACCACTCTAATATGGGCCATACACCATCACTAAGGAAAGGGGCTCACCGAGGACCAAGTTCAGCAGAACTTTTCTCATCTCATGGAGGAGCTCAACACAATGGGGACCATTGCTTCCTAATTGAAGGGGAATGATCTTGGTGTATATTGTTGGCCACCCACCTATTCCACTAGGACCCCCACCATTGTTTCTTTTAGTTTTTCAATTTTGGCATAGTTTACTATTTTTAACATTTTTTCATGTCCTGAACTTTTGCAGTTGTTTTGAGGCCCTAAACAACATTTTTTTGCGAAAAATGGGAGAAACATGTAAGTTCCTTTGATTTTTCTCACATCAAAATTTGTATTCCTCAGATAGGTATTTCTAACGAGGTATTGTGTGCGTCAAAAAAATATCATATGCCAAAGTTATGTCCTCGGGAAGTTGATGTACCAATTTACCCAAAGAGAGCCCATAGTTTTGGCGCTTCATCTCCTAGGATTAGGTTTTTTTATGTTTATGTTTTCCAATTGTTTCTCAATAATAAATAGGCCCTTAAGCCTCATTGTAACTCAGTTTAGAGGCTTGTAGCCACCAGATCTCTTCTCAGAGATAAGCTGCCAGTGCCCTAGCTAGTTTATTACAATTATTTCTATAAGCATATTTCAGTCATTTGATTTTAATGAAATGAAGTTTTATTTCAGCTGCATCTCTGTGTTTATTTCTATTTCTGTATATTATTGCATTCTTGCATAAATCCCGATAAAAAATTTCCTTAGACACATAGTTTTATCAATTAAACAAAAATATTACATAAGGGGGGAGAGACATACCATATATATAACCTTTCCAACTGTATCTCAACACGCCATGTCTAATTGATTGGAAACATAAGGATAATCATCATGACAAGGATATGACAAGGCCTACCTATCACTTAGAAAATACAACAAATCTAGAATTCACTTTATTCTAGAACTAATATATTCTAGAATAATTTTATCTATATACAAAAACAAATTATCTAATTATCTAAATACATGTTAATATTAGGTGGTTAAATATATATATATATATTTAACCACCTAATATTAACATGTATTTAGATAATTATATATATATATATATATATATATATATATATATAGATACACGAAAAAATTTGTATTCCCAAAAATGAGATATAAAGTAGATCCATATATATATATATATATATATATATATATATATATATATATGTATACTTTAACCCCATTTTAATACATTTTACTAGTAGTATACAGAGTATATATATATATATATATATATATATATATATATATATATATATATATATATATATATATATATATATATATATATATATATATATATATATATATATATATATATATATATATATATATATATATATTTATAATTTGTATTCCAAAAAAAATGAGATGCAAAGTAGATCCATATATGCATCTAGCACATTTCAATACCTTATAAGCCTCAAAATAGATTTCAGATTGTACTAAGAGCATTGGAAACCATATCCATGATGTCATCGAATGAAAATCTAATCTTTCTAATTCCCCTGCTTAACTATTTTCCTCTTGGAATTTATAAGAACAAAAGCCACTTATTCAAAATCCAAAGAAAACCTTTAAAAGTCCACTTTTATTAAAATTTCAACGAAATGGATGACCTATTCCAAAATTTCAGCACTTCAAGTCGGGGTCCCTCTTCGATTTTATACTTTATTACTCCTGATGGGTTGGGGTAGATTAACCATATACTAGTCGGAGGTTAGGAGTCAGGTTTCTTGTGAGGTTAGGGTTTCAGATCTGACCACAGTCTAAATAAGGTCAAGATATCAGGGTTGACCTACTCCGATTACAAATGGTATGCAATCTCTTACTGGGGCCTACCCGGGGGTCGGGGCTCTAAAAAAAGTTCATGAGTTGTGGTAGGATTCTACCCTTATGGTCCGACTTTGCCTCAATTTTGTGCCACCTAATGAAATATAAAGAAATACCTTTACATTTAGTTTTGTCGTTAATCATGAAAGGTTCCATAAGTTCTCCGTAAAACGATTTATAAATGAATCCAACACAATGTTTACTATACCACGAAGGAATTTTATTTCCAATCCAAGAATATGATGGCTCCCATTGAGCTAGAAACTGAAACTTAGTAAGGAATATGGATATGTAATGGCTTTGTTATACTTGACACCGAAATAGAAATGAATATATGAAGAAAATATATATGGAATAAACCTGGAAGAAAAAGTGAATTAAACAAAACATGAGTAACCATATCATAGAAGGGAAAAAACTATTCAATTAAATTAATTCCTCTTTTCATAGAACACATGGAAAACCACTCACACACTCACATTCTTAGAACCCCTCTCTGCTTACACCTGCAAAATCTATTTTTTAGTAAAAAATGATAATGATTTCAAATCCACTAAATGTGGATCTAAATCCTAAATCTAGAAAATATTCAAATAATAAAACGTTTACAATATCTCTCAAAATCAACTATAACAATTTCTTGTTTTATGACAAAAACATAATAATTGAGCTAACTAGTAATTCTCCCAAGTATTTCAAACAATTAAATAAATTCAAGAAACTTAGTTTCTATAGTAAATGAATTTTTTATCATCACAATTAAAACGAACTTACTGATGGTGATTCTCTTGCATCATGATGTATCTCTTTTGAGACAACAAAAATGGACCTTAATATTTTTCATGTTCAGAACTGGTCCACTTTGTATCTATGTCATGCTATATTAGTTTGCATCTACATCCATATGACTAATATATCCAGAAAATCATCAATAAAATTACAAAAGGGAACATAAATTGTCTTTGTATGTGCATGAAGGTCTAAGAGGACTAAAAATATATACATCGCATAGTTTAAAACATAAATAAAAAAAACAAAATAAACATGTTCAATGTCTTTGATATTCAATGATAATAATATTCTCTAATATTCACAATCAAGGGTGGAGAAGATATTGGATTTGTTACCTTTTATAAGGAATGTCAATTTTGACTTCCTTCTTCCATTACCAAGCCATATTTGGAAAGGGAGTCACCTTAATTTTTCCTGTGCCGATAGTTATGATAAAAGGATAAGAGAGAGAAGAAACAAGTATGAATATTGATGTCATGGTAGACAAGAAGCAATGTCTAATTATCAACCTTGATGTGATATTCATCCAATCAATAACATCTTTAAAGTCTCCATATATGTGCAAAGTGTGAATGTTGTTCTTCCTGGCTAGTTTTAAGAGAATACTAAGTGCAAATAATTCTTTCAAGTTATTTGTTTCATGTCAAATATTCCCATAGAAAGTGATGACATGTTTTTCATTAATTCCATGTATGTGGCTCCATTAAAAATTTACCAATGCATGCCTTTTTGGATAACAACATCACCTGGGGGAATAGACTTTGAAGGGCTACAATTATAACATATTAAAGCTATAATAGCTTGTACTTAGATGACCACCTAGAGGGAAGAATGACCCTGGTTATAGAGAATATCATGGTTGAATTCTAACCAAACACCCTAGACAATCACTAAACGAAGGGCTCCATATTGTGAAATGTGTTTTCTTGCATGTCATTGTTTTTAGACAAGCATCTATGTTCTCACCAAACCACTATAGGTCTAGGCCTAACTTTAAGTTTATTATTTTCCAAACTAAATGAAAAAAAGGGAAAGTGATAAATAGGTGGGGAATTGATTCAAAATTAGAGAGATAGTAGGCACACTTGATAGGACCAAAGAATGATCATTTCTAAAGTATTTCCCAAATAGGGAATTTATTCATAAAAAGTATCTATTGGTGTCCAGATGTGAAAAATATTCAAACCCTTTTTAAACATAAATTATCAACCCGAGGGCATTAGTTATTTCAAGATTAATGCGCACAATATATGCAAGAGAAATCATACAACTGACTATTGGATCTCAGGTTTAAATCAATTAACATACATAATACTATAACAACAATTAAAATAGATTTCTAAATTAAAAAGGCATTCATAGAAATTGCAGAGTTATATTGAATAGAAATTATAAAACCAAACTAACACATGAAATCAACAGAAAGAAAGGTAACACAACACTTGATCAGAAGAGTGGGCCAACTCTCTGATCAGGGTTGCAACAAACTCACAATATTACAGGTAAAAAAACAAAGTGTTGTGCATTCGATTAATTGGAATTACTTCTGTTACAAATTTTTATATGCCTGTTTAACCCCGATTCACAACCCGTAGGCCCTTTTTATAAAATAGCTTTGGAAATCACATATTTCCTTTAACAACCACATATCTACAATTATACAAGTTGTTACAACAACAACCTAATTGCCAAAATGAAACCATGAAAAAGCCTGAAATATTGCTAGAGTGAAATGGAGTCTATTGCGTTGTAGCAAAAAAGTAAAGATGGTGTTGGAAATTAGGAATTTCTCCATGACTCACAGTTGTAATCTTCCTGCTTTTACTAAATCTGTAAAAATACTGGAGTTAATATCTGCAAAGATAAAACCTCCTTGACTATTACTTCATTAATCAAATATTCCATGTAAGATAAAATAACGGGGGTTTACCTTGTGTGTTTAAGAATAATAATGATACAAAGAGATAGAAAGGTGGGAAAAAATGGGAAAGAAAAGTATAGAAATCCGGTACTGAACATCTCCCCCAGCTGGTCTCTCTGCATGTCCTCATGTAGTTCGTCGGCTCCTCAGATCTGGTTTGGACTGACTGTGACTGGCATGAAGCTGTGTGAGATCATATTCTTCGGCCATTTCTATCTCGGGGGGTTAATAACCTTATTTAAGAACAACATCCTTCCACCATTCTAGGTCGACGTTATATGCAGGTGTATATTTATCGGCTGGAAATTAAATAAGGGTAAAATGAAACCTCAGCCCCATCCATCTGACCCCACAGGTCTGAATGCATGCTACATTGTAATATATCTGACATAGAGGTCATCACACCATTTCTTGGTGGTCAGCATGTGCTCTCTATGCCCCTCAATCTGTAGAAAGGTAAAATTCTTGTTATAAATATTTGTTGACTAGACATGCTCCTTCCTCATCATTAGTGACCTTGTAACTTGGTTTTCCCCAAACGTATCAAAGGCCTTTCCCCATTTACTTTGATTGATGGTGTAGGAGGCAAAAGCTCTTAAATGAATATCCCCCATGAATGGAACAGGGTTAAAATCCTGATCATGCCTCAAGAAATAACCGTGCATGTAGAGCTCACACATTAAGTGTTTTCCTATGATATCATGAATTTTCAAGATACGAACAAATTGAATAGAGTCTTCAATCTCATGCTAAATATCCTTATATATACTCTCAAGACAAAAGAAAATAAATTTTTCATGAAGGAATAAGGCATAGCTATGTGCAGGAGGTCTGTAGGCCATTACCTACTGTACCAGGGATAACATCTTCTCCTTATGTGATCGTAGTAGTTGCACTTTCTCTTCCAATTATTCTATTCTAGCCTTTCTTTTAGCTTGCATCAACTGTGCCTTATCTAACTTGTCTATGTATCCTGTAACGATCCTAAGGGCCTATTTTTGAACCCACATTGTCTCTTTTTTATGTTCATTCATAGCAGACTATCACCTAGGGATGTTAGAGGCCAAGAAAAATTCTTGGCCTTCAAACAATTGTTCAATCACGCCAATCAGTGTAGCTGTAGAGGAGACCTCAATTTTTGGCTTTTCTACCCTCCATATGTATACTTTTATCTTCTTTTTTAGCCGATAAACTTGCCTCTTCAACTCCCGAACCTTCCTCTTCAATCTCATGGTTTCACTGAACTACAACTGATACCTTTTATTGAGAGGTAATATTATTTTCTCACATTGTTCAATCCATTCTTGTTTAACAAGGAATTCATTTTATGGACCCATAACAGACTTAGGATGTGATGGAATGTTGCCGGTATTATCAGTTGGTTCTTCTGTTAGGTCTTTCTGGCTAGGTTCCCTATCTTTAGGGACATCCTCCTCTACATTTCTCTAAGGTAATCCTGCCATTTTTTCAGCATTTCCATTGACCATCCTATGTCCCGGTGTTTCCAAATGAGTTCCATCTCCCTTGTGAGCCTCTGGGTGTTCCAGCTAGGATTCAACAATCCCTGGGCTGATATTGGCCATGTCTTTTCCTGGGTTGAGGAACTTAAGCACAGGTGGGACAGATACTTCCTCCATTAGTAGTTTGTGTCAGCGGAATCCCCTTACCCCTCTAGGCATCATAGCCTGGAATGGAGAATGGGAATAACTTCATCATCGTTATTTCCGACTTGGGCTGGAGATTCATGCACTACTGCCTTAGTCAGGGTCAACGCTAGTTCTTATGGAACAGCATCAATTTTGAAGCTTGTTTACCTTCTGTCCTCCTGCCCTTTGTACATCATTTCCTCTTCTACGGTCGATAATATTTCTTGTGGTCCAGTATCAACCCCATGGGTTATTCCTCCTCTATCTTCATGTTCTTCATGGATTTATTCTTCTTTTGCGGTCGATACTGGTCTTTGAGGGACAATATGGACTTCACAGGCTAACTCCTTCCTATTTCCCTATTGTAGTTTAATTAGGGGTAGTTCTTGTGTAGCAGCCCCACTTGTTTCAATATCCATATCTTCTTGGGAAAGTGATGTTGTTTCTTTCAAAATAGCATCGCTTCCCATCCCTCTATCTCACATTTCATTTTCCCGTTCTTCATTAACAAAAGTTGACGGTTGTATGACTGTCTCAACTTCATGTACTATACCCATAATTCCTTCATTTGTGGGTCCTTCAAGCGACGCTGGTTCTTGTGTGGAAACCTCGGTTGTGTCGCCAACTATATCCTCTATTCCCATCTCTTCAGGCTCTTCCTGATCAACCTCCATTTCTACTTCTTCGGGTTCCTCCTGATCAAACTCAATTTCTATTTCTTCAGGTTCTTCTTGATCAATTTCCTCTAAATGTTCTTCCTCTACCAAACCAACCACAGAGGCTGATTCCTCTTCTCTAGCAGAAATAATGGCTACTATCTCTTCCTCTGAGGATCCATAGAGTTCCGCCTAAGAGACTCAAAATATGGCTATTGCATGTATGACTATTAAATGTACCAATCCATGATTGGAGAGCACTGTCAGCATCCAGCGTGAACACCAAGTGGACTATGCCATGTGCTGCAACTGTTTCGATAAGAAGAAGCACCTAAGCCTATGTAAAATGAAGGTGATTTATATTTTTAAAATGATATTTAAGCAGAGTTGTAGCCCGACCCTCACAAGTTATGTATTTCATTACAAAACCTGCGAATTTTTTCCATGGATATGGTACAGACTTGTGCTCATATCCTCTACCCATTTGGAAGACACTTTCTCCTTCCTATAAGAATAACTCGGGAAACTCTAGGAGAGGAAATATTTCGGCAAACCATTGCTTTCCCTGTTTTCCCAACCCACTAACTTTTGCAATTATCTCTTCTGTGACAGGAATTTCCAATCCTCTAACCTGAGAGTAGCTCTCATCCAAATTAAGTGAAAACTCCATTGTAATTCCCCTATTAAACCCCTGCAATCTATCGAAGTAGGTATCCCATCCTGCATTGACAAATATTTTCCATACCTCTAGATTACTGCAGACCAAAACTATATTTTCAGGTTCATTCCACACAGCCTGTCCACCCATACTGTGGGGATTGTAATATAACTCTGGAACAATAGACCGTTAGGCAAAGTGGTGGATATCAAATTTCGAAAAATAGCATGGTGAAAATGAAGGGTGGTAATGGTAAATATGGATGGTAATTCTTGGAAACTGAGGAAAATCAAGAAAAAATATGGTAAGTGCAATGAATATAATAGTAATTATTTCATATAAAGTGGAAAGGACATGTTACAGATCGCAATACGTATTTAATGATTATAGGGGATATTAATAAGGGTCGTAAGGTGTACCACACACAGAATTATAATAATGACTTTATGAGATCATTATTACACTGTCATTAAATTATGACGACACCCCACCCAACATAAAGGTTGTTGTCTGTGGCATTTAATGTCTTCACATGGGATATTTAATTAAATGGGTAAAATTAAAGTGGAGACGTACCTAGAGGCCTACCTGGATGAAGTGACAGTTGGTAGGATGACAGCGAAAAAATGATGTGGGTGGAGTAACAGCAGTACGAGTAGCAACATCTGGAGTAACAACAGTGTGAGTAACAAAATCTAGAGTAACAACATCTGGAGTAACAATGGTCCGAGTAGCAACATCCAAAGTAACAACATCTGGACTAATGGCAGCACGAGTAGAAGCATCCAGAGTAACAACATCTAGAGTAACAGCAGCGTGAGTAACAACATCCAGAGTAATAGCATCTGGAGTATCAGCAGTGCAAGTAGCAGCATCCAGAGTAATAGCATCTGGAGTAACAACAGTGAGAGTAGTAGCATCTGTAGTAACAACGTCGCGAGTAGCAACATTCGGAGTAACAACATCTGAAGTAACAGTAGCGCGAGTAGCAGCATCCAGAGTAACAACATCTAGAGAAATAGTAGTGCGAGTAGTAGCATACAGAGTAACAAAATCTCGAGTAACAGCAGCGCAAGTAGCAGCATCCATAGTAACAACATATGGAGTAACAACAGTGCGAGTAGTAGCATCCGAAGTAAAACATCTAGATAAAAACAACTGAGTAACATCATCGAGTAGCAGCAACCAAGTAACAAAATCATGAGTAGTAGCAACCGAGTAGCAAAATCATGAGTAGCATCAATCGAGTAACAACATCATGTGTAGCAGTAACAGAGTGACATCATCATGAATGGCAGCAATCAAGTAACAACATCATGAGTAGAAGCAACCGAGTAACAACATCATGAGTAGCAACAACAGATACTTAGAAGAAATTTTTGATCTTTAAAACATCAATCCTTAGTAGTAGCACCTACAAAAGGACAACAAAATAAATAGTAACATTGTTTATTCATTTTTTTTATTTTTTTTTTATTTTTATTTTTTTTTACAACAAGGATGCAGAGGAAGATTTCTCTGCATTGATAACCTTCAAACTAGATTTCTTAGAGAGATGTTTGATGAAAGCATCCTTAGAGACTGGATGGTGGTATAACCTCAGGCGATGTCCATTTTCCATGAATGCAGCATGTGCATCATCAATTGTGACTAGCCTGACTATTCCATTATAAAATATAACATCCACCTCATAAGGTCCCATCTAGCGAGTGCAAATATTTCCCTTAAAATCCTTAAAATGGGAGTCATAAAATAATGCCTAGTATCCCCTCTGAAACACCTTTTTCATGATAAAATTAGCATGCCATTTCATTCTCTTCTTCTAAATAGTATTATTTCTTTAGATAGCCATTGAACGGATTTCATCTAGTTCATTGAGCTGGGTTAGTCAGTGCTTCTAGGCATCTGACAGATCCAAACAAACTTCAAGAGTTGTTATGAGCATACTGATTTCAAATTCTATTGGAAACAATGAGTATTTCCCATAAACCAATTGAAATGGTGATAACCCAGTTGTGTTCCTCCATGTTGTTTTGTATGCCTAGAGAGCTTCAAGCAACTTCTGGGCCCAATATTGATGATGGTATGCCACAGATTTTGTCAAGATATTTTCCAATGTCTTGTTTGTGCTTTCTACTTGTCCATTCACCTAGGGATGGTATGGAGATGTCACCTTATGTTTGACTTAATATTTCTGCATAAGCTTTGCTATCATGTGTGATGTAAATTGTGCTCCTCCATCTAAAACAATATCTCTTGGGGTACCGTAACAAGAAAAAAATTATTCAAATAGAAAATCCAAGACCACTTGCTCTGTTTATTTCTCAACAGCTTTGGCTTCTACCCACTTAGTCACGTAATCTGTGCAAACCAAAATGTCGACCTTTTACTGGGAGGGTGGGTTAAAGGGTCCAACAAAGTCTATAGCCCACTTCTCAAAAGGTTCAAGGACTACCTGTACCTACAAAGGCATTTCATCAACTCGACCAGGCTACCCCATATGTTGGAAACTATCACACCTCCTGACATAGTTCTATGCATCCCGAAAGATAGAAGTCTAGTAATATCCCATTTGTAGCACCTTATGGTCTATTCTTCTATCTACAAAATGCCATCCACAAGGGCCATCATGGGAAACTTTCAATACTTCATAAATATCATCCTCAGATACACAACTCTGAATCTTCTTATTAGCTCCTGTATGAAAAAAGTACCCTGTCATCCAAGAATATCAGGAACTATGAGGAATAATTTTCCATTGTTCCCTGTATGAAAAATGATGAGGCACTTTTCCTGAGGCAAGATAGTTAGCTATATCTACATACCATGGAGGTTTAGTATAAACTGGAAAAAGATGCTCATCAAGAAAGCTATCTTCTATAGGTGTACATTCATCGTTGTTATCTATTCTAGACAGGCAATTAACAACTACATTATCTTTTCCTGGTTTGTCTATTATTGTAATATCAAATTCTTGAAGCAATAGAAACCACCTTGTAATACAACCAGGAGTGATAGGTTTATTCATCAAATACCTGATTGTTGCATGATCAGTATGTAAAGAGGTAGGATACTCGGTGATGTAGTGTCAGAACTTGTTGATACCATAAATGGCAACTAGGATTTCTTTCTCCGTCGTTGTGTAATTCAGTTCGACAGGAATTAAATTCTTGCTAACGTAGTACATTGCATACGGTATTTTGTCTACCTGTTGTCCTAAAACATCTCCTACTGTTGTCTAAGAAGCATCAATGTGTATGTCAAATAGTAATGCCCAATCAGGTCCTCAAAGGATTGGAGCCTTGCAAATCAATCCCTTAATTTTCATGAAAGTTGCTTCATAGTCTTCAATCCACAAGAATTTTGCATCTTTTGTTAGCAATTGAAAAATTAGATGTGCTATTTTAGAAAAAATTTCTATAAAGAATTTGTAATAACCAGCACAACCAATAAATCTACATACCCATGTGGGTGTGTTTGGTACTAGGAAGTGTAAGATTACCTCTACCTTGGCTGGATCAACTCAAATTCCAACAAATGAGAGAAAATGTCTCAATACTATTCCCTCTTCCCTCATCATATGGCATTTGACTATACTCAGAGATACATGGGTCTTCTTACACCTTTTGAGTACTTTTTCCAGATTTTCAAATCCTTCCTCAAATGAGTTTCCATATGGAGTAAAACCATCGATACATATTTCAACACTATCATCGACCAAACCAGAGAAGATTCCAAAAATTACCCTCTGGAATCTAGTAGGAGCATTACACAAGCCAAATGGGAGGACCCTGTATGCAAGGGTCCCCCATGGGCATGTGAAAGTTGTTTTATCTTGGTCTTTCAAGGCTCTCTAGATCTGGTTATCTCCAGTGAATTCTTCTAGGAAGGAAAATAAATTCTTCCCAGCCAAGGTGTCGAGGACTTGGTCAATTAATGGCAAAGGGAAATGGTCTTTTTGGGTTTCCTTGTTTAACTCCCTGTAATATACAAAGATCCACCACTTACCATTCTTTTTAGGAACAATATCTAGTGGAGATACCCATTGGCTATCTGAAATGGGGTAAATGAAACCTACATGCAATAATTTTTGTAATTATTCTTTAAAAATATTCTTTAAAGCTGGATTCATTATCCATTGGGGTTATCTCACAGGGTGGAAATCTTCCTTAATATAGATATAATGAGTACATAAGGTAGCAGCAATTCCCTTCATGTCATTATAATCCCAGGAAAAAGCTTCCTGGGGATGTTTAAGGACTTTTAAAAGTTGTTTTTTCTGTGATTCAAACAAATTGGGGTTGATGTTAAGTGTTTTCCCTGGTTCAATTTCAATTTGAATACTATCATGGGATAATGTTACAGGAATATCTTCAATTTCATCCTTTGGTTAAATTTTTCCTTGTGTCTTACATCTCATAGCGGTTTGTAAAATCTGGCAAATAAAATTGGAAACGGAACTAGGATCATTTATAAAAGTATTAATGGTATCATCCTTAGTTTCTGTCTTAAATTACAGGGCTTGCCCAATAGTGAGGATTGGTCTAACTTCTTCATTTTCAAGCTCAGGCTCTTCTATTGGTAGAGGTTTCTGTTTGGTTAATATTTTTTCAGATGGGCTAGCTTCTGTAGGAGGGTAGAGAGTAAGATTCTTTGTAACCATCCCATTTGATATGATCATATGCCCAGATTGGCACCCTATGTAAGCATCTGCGGTTGTGAGCCAAGGTCTTCCCAAAATCAATGGGTGGCCACAAACTGAGGATCTTGTCTATAATACAAGGAGGTCCACGGGGTAGTGCCATGAATCCACCGAAATAGTCACATCCTCTAGTTTCCCTACTGGTTTAATTGTAGACCTATCTGCCAGTTCCAATATAGTAGGGGTTGGCTTAACATTTCCAAGAAATAATGTGTTCATTGTTTCAGAGGTAACAATATTGATGGCAGCACCCAAATCGACCAGTAATTTGGTATTCCAGCCCCATTGATTTGTATTGTTAGAATTGGGTTTCCAGGGTCTCCATATTTCATAAGCATGGTCTTTCCTAGCATAATTTCGGACAGTCTACCCAACACATGAATAGTTAATGGATCCCTTGGTTTCTTCCCAGGTTTCTTAGAGTAATAATATTTGAGATTTTTTGCATATATAGGTACATCCCTCATAGCCTGTAGCAGAGGTATTTTAACAAATATATTTTTCAATTCCCCCAGGAAATCGAACTCTGTTTGAGGGTTTTGTTTATTCAAGGTCAGTATTTCAGGATATGGTGGAGAAGTTGGATGACCTTGATTAAGGATAGATTGGGAGGTGTATAATTTATTATGTTTGGGTTTGATTTATACCCCATTGTCATTTTCTCTAGTTCTGTAACTTCACTATCAATCTATTCTATAATAATAGGTGAAGTGGGACCATTTACTACCCTCCCATATCATAAGCTTATTTCGTTAAGTCCTGCGGTAGTAATGCTATAATACGGAAGGTTAACGGTATATGTTTGTTGGACCCCTTTATTATTAGGATTCATATTGGGCTATATATGAAGCTGGGGTCGAAGGGCTGGATTGCTAGGAGGTACATTAGAGGGAAACTGAAGTTGTTGTTGACGTATAGGTTGGGGTATTTTCACAATGGGAGAAGGTCCACGCCAGTTCTGATACCACGAAGGATTCAAACTGGTCTGGGGAACACATTGTTACCAAGGGGGGTACTGATATTGAGGCCACATCAATGAAAAAGGTATAGAATAGGGACCCATTATAAAATTATTAAAATACTGGGATGGGTCTTGAAACATACCTGGATTCATAGCTGGTGGTTGAGTTTTCCATGGCTTTCTTGGCCCCATGAATTACAACTGGTCTACCATATTTTCTTCACTTGCCCCTTGAAAAACTACCCTCAGTCCAAGCAAAGAAGGGCACAAGCTGGTTGCATGAATTTTTTCACAGATTGCATAGGCTTCCACTATGTTCAATGAAAATTCCTTCAAAGGATGATTCTTTCTACACTGTGGAAAGAATATAGCCATAGTCTTATCCAACTCTATCTATTTTTTTTTCTTGTAAAGTGTCTATCTGGGAGGATAATGTGCTCAGGATATCAGTCCTTAGGTTATCTAGCAGGTTTCCAATTTATTTCTTTGTAACCCCTCCACCAGAAGTCCTTAATGACCGGATTCCTTTTCCACTCCTTGCAACCCCCCGTGAACACTAAATGCAGTAGTCATAGATGGTGTCAAAGTCTTGTTTTGAAATGTCCCCCTTTCCTACTATGTTCAAAAGTTGCAGAGAATCTTCCCTAAGTGCCTGAAGAAGAATGATCTTCACAATATCCTTATCCAAGTCACTATGACCCAATCTATGCAATATATATTTGAATCATTCGACACAATATTCCATGTTCTCATTCTATTTCTGTACAAAATTAAACATTTCCTCCTTAATATCATCGGATTTACATTAATCTTGGTATTTTTCCAAAAAAGCTTCTTTCATCCCATCCC
The DNA here is from genome assembly GCA_034641835.2 of Pinus albicaulis. Lineage (NCBI taxonomy): Eukaryota > Viridiplantae > Streptophyta > Pinopsida > Pinales > Pinaceae > Pinus > Pinus albicaulis. The sequence continues at coordinate 1,725,552,897 of CM076575.1, forward strand.
ATGAGGAAATAGTTCTCCCTCATAAACCCATGAACCATTGCAGGGTTGTTCCTTTTAAGGTAGTAGGAAATATTTTTAGCTTCTAAGCATTGCAGATATAATCATACCCTTGATAGACAATGTCAAATTCGAAGAGGAATGTATCAGGGCCTTCTGAAGAAAGCCCATGAAAATTAGGTAGAGCAGTCAAAGGAATGGTATAATTTTTCCAATGGGAAAATGAATAGAAGAACTTGTAAGTGCCATAAACATTCTCCAATACTCATATGGGATTTCAACTGGTTCTGCGGCTAGTGCTTGAGGTGATTCTACTATAGAAGGTTTCACCACACTTCGCCGATCCCTTGCTGACGCAAAATCCTTTAGGAACTTCCTTTCTAAATAATAATTGCTTAATTCAACTGTAGGAGGCTTCAAAACACTCCCTTGGTCTCATGGTGATGCAAACCCTTTCAGAAGTTCTTCTTCCAAATTGGAAGTACTTAGTTCTTCTGACGCTCTACTTGCTATTTATTCTCCTTCTGCTGACAGCAAGGATGTCTCTTCCACTGATACCTTATTTATTGCTTCTCTCGCCATCGAAAGAACTTCCTCGTGTACCATGGATGACACTTTTTGTTCAAATGAATTCCCTTAGAACTTTTCTAAACCCTTACCCTGATAGCAACACGAGAGTATGCTTCAGATTTAGCCCTTTGGATGATCTCCTGGATATAGGTCTTCCTTCCCAAATTCTTTCCTTTCTTTAGGGATCTTCCTCTGACCCTCTTATTCATATCTTTGTTCATACAATTGGTGAGAAAAATTCATCAAAGTAGAAAAATTTCTTAGGACCTAGAGTAGGATAGATAGCTTCCTCCCCAGGATGAGAGAGTATTTTTACACAGAAAATAAAATAAACTAAAAATAAAATCGAAATCCAAGATCTGAAGTAGGGTTAATCAAATACCCTCCTCAGGATGACAAATTGCCCTTTCTTAGAGGAAAATAATCAAAGCAACAAATCTGAAAACCTTAGAGCAAGGTAACAAATACCTTCCTTAAGATGAGAGATCGGTCTTAATGCAGAAGAAAAATAAGGAAAAAAAACACACTACGCTCAGGACTTCGAGCAGGGTAATGGATTACCTTCCCAAGATGAGAGATAAATTCTGAAGAAAAAAATAAAAAAATGTAGAAAAAAATAGAATACTATGCTTAGTACTTGAATCAGAGCAATAAATTCCCTCCCTAATATGATAGATCTAACCTTATTTCAATTGCAAATCGTGTTCTTGCACCTTGTTAGCCTTCCCTGGCAATGACGCCAAAATGTTGGTGTCCAGATGTGAACAATATTGAAACCATTTTTCCACACAAATTATTAGCCCAAGGGAGTTAGTTATTTCAATACTAATACGCATAGTATATGCTAGAGAAATCACACAACCGGATATTAGATCTCAGGCTTAAATCAATGAACAGACAAACTACTACAACAAAAATTAGAATAGATTGTAGAATTAAGAAGGAATTCACAACATTTTTAGAGTTATACTGAACAATAGATATAAAACCAAACTAACACATCAAATCAATAGAAAGAAAGGTAACATAGCACCTGATCAGAAGAGTGGGCCCAACTCTCTCATTAGGGCTACGGCAAACTCACAATATTATAGGTAAAACAATAGAGTGTTGTGCATTCGATTAATTAGAATTAATTCTGTTACAAATATGTATATGCCTGCTTAACCTTGATTCACATCCAATAGGCCCTCTTTATACAACAACTTTGGAAATCACATATTTCCTTTAACAATCACATATCTACAATTATACAAGTCATTACAACAACAACCTAGTTTCCAAAACGAAACCATGAAAAAGCCTGAAATATTGCTAGAGTGAAACGAAGCCTGTTGTGCTATAGTAGCAAGTAAAGATGGCACTGGAAATTAGGAACTGCTCCATGACTCACAGCTGTAATCTTCCTACATTTACCAAATCTGTAAAGATGTCGAAGTTAATATCTGCAAAGGTAAAACCTCCTTGAATATTACTTTGTTAATCAAATATTTCATGTAAGATAAAAGAAATGGGTTTGCCTCTTGTGTTTAAGAATAATAATGATATAAAGAGATATAAAGGTGGGCGAAAATGGGAGAGAAAAGTATACAAATCCAGTACCCCACAAGATCCACAAAAACATCTTTGTTTTTGGGGGGAAATGATATTTTCATACTCTTTTTCACCACCAACGAGGCTCTCAACGACCTCTAATCTGAGAAAGATAAACGTATGCCATAGTTGGTTCAATTACTCCCAAAAAGTGATGGAAAAACAAATAATTTTTTATTCTTCGTTGTATATGGAAACTAAAGAGTTTCTTAGAGCAATGTTTTGGGACATCCATTCCTATCCATGGATTTCATCAAATTTTAGGTCTTCAAAAGGTAGAAATTTCTGAACATGGTGAGAAAGATCATAGATATGGTTTGGATCATGTAAGAATGCATCAGAAAGGACATGCTTATTACTTGCACATTTTTCCCATCACCCGATTTCAAATAGAGACCACCATCAATTATACCAAACGATAATATGATTACTTAATTACAAAGCCATGATTCTAGGAATTTACTTAAGATTTAGTCTAATAAATGAGAGAGGATGAGTTTATTTCTTATAATTTATATTTTCCCATAATTCAAAAATTTGAAGTAGATTTGATAACCCTTTTGTAGTAATGGCCTTTCAAAACCATAGGATAATTTTCAACCCCCTCCCACCTTTAGTATCTATAGTGTCAATGGAAGACCAAGAAGATATAACAAAAGGATGAGACTTAATATCCCCCAACCAAAGGAAGCATAGTGAGATATTTTTTACTCTATGAAGGATTCCAAAATGGGTCTAAGAGAGAAAGGCCCAATACACAAGGAGTCTTTCAATTACCTTTTTACATAAAACCAACCTGCCAGCCCTAGAGATTCACTTTTTTATCCAAAGACAAATTATTTTTTCTATGTTTATGAATAGCCAATTCTAGTTAATTATCTTGTACTTTTTTTCTTTAATGAGAAATCCAAAATATTTGAAAGTATTCCTCATCAACGTTGTAGAAAAAACAAAAATGTTTTAAAGATTAAATTTTTCCTCATCAAAAAGGCTTATTTCATTTAGACTAATTTATCATCATACTAGTGGCTATCGAGAACAACTTGTAACCACCCTCCTCCCACATTTACGAAATTTAGCCAGTCTATCGGGGTAGCCATGTGACGAGAGGCTACTATGACCTAATTGAACCTCCTAGGTCACCTTAAGGGATTGGAACCAATAAAAAAAAAACAAACTGATCATCCACACAACCAAAAAAGCCTCAAGGGTCTACCCCACCTTTGCATGTGACCAACCCCTAAGGAAACTCATTAATTCAAGATCCTAGAGCCTCGATCACTCCCTTTCCAGGCCCTCCAAGTGATTTTGGGTCCCAATCGCTACCATGAGCCTTCCTGAGTACGACGGTGGTCGTAGTGCTATGCAAATGGGCTACAAAATTTATGGCTGAATTCCAGGGCTAGGGCCTAGTCACCACTTATAACTTCATGAAAATTATATAAATTAAATGAAACATAGAGACAATGACGCCAATGAAAATTATTAAACAAAGACTTGACTGGACCCCTACTAGCCAGGATAGAAATTTCCTGAAACATGTCAAAAATATGAATCTTACAAGTTGAAAAAAAAAAAAAAAAAATCTGAGCATAGGGGTCTCATACTTATCTAATAATATCTAAGAAGCATTGGTGTCTTATCACATTAGCTACATTATCATCTCTAGTTCATATATTAATTTTTTATTCATTTACAAATCAAAACATGATGAGAGGCGTACATCATCCTATCATAAAAAATTCTCATAACCAACTTATAACGAACATAAATAATAAGGATACAACAACCATATGATCCACATATAAACTAGTACATTTTCACATAAAATATTGAGGAGTATAAAATCATATTAATGAATGGAAAATCCAACCCAATATGGGACTACCACATTCCACCCGAATATAAATTGGTTGGGCCAAATATGTCTTCATCCAATCACCCCTGTGTCATATTCCGAGCATGAATTTTGGACTCAAAACAAAGAAATCATCCAGGGCTTCCTGACACTAAACCACCTCACCCTAATCAATAGAGCTAGGATTTACTGTAATCCTCACTGGATCACTAGGCCATAAATAAAAATGGATGGATCTAGATATCTCCACCTAAACCGTAAGGAATTTTTCTATCTCAACCTTTCGAATTTACCATGTATCCCACTATTACCAGTCAAGGGTTTCCTAGGCCTAAAATATCTCCACCCTCTTATATTTACCATGTAACCCAACTTGGGATTACTAGGCCCAATAAAGGTTACTCACCACTAAGGCTTACCATGTATCCCATCATTCACGGATCAATTTATTCTTAGGCTCAATCAAGGTGTTCACATCAAGACTTTACCATGTATCCCATCTCGAGATTCCTGGTCCTTGTCAATAATCCAGAGACCACCCCACTCAACTTCGAATCCATATGGAAATATATCTCAACCAAAACATGAGAACCCCATCACACCATGGCTATCTAGAAATGGAAAGGAAAGTCTGAAGAACATTGTTGCACCTAGAAAAACCAATGTCAATGATAAAAAGAGAACCAAGAACACATGCATAACCACACATGCCAAATCTAGCAATTAAATTAGACATTCAAATCGATACCTACAGGTAAAACCACTGTAGCTACTTGATCCTTCTCTTCCTTGCTTTATTTTTTCTTCCTCTTTTCCTTCTTTTCCTTTCTTGATCCAAATCTGAAATTCTCCAAGAAAATTCTAAGTGTCCAAGAGTGTTAGAGATATAATAGAGAGAGAGCTCCAAAACAGAACTAACAAAAATCTTACACTGAAATAATGTACAAATTGATCACCATATGCATTTTTATTAATGAGGCCTCGATTTTCTTCAATTTCCATTATTTTCTTTCATTTTCCTCCTCACATGCAACCTGTTACCTTTCACCTTCCTTTTCTCCTAATTTCCATTTTTTCATAAATAAAATGCCAATTAATGCCACTTTTCCTTTCCAAAACCTTTTCTAATTCCTTTGGAAATTTCCTTAGCCATAATAAACCAAATGAACACCCAAACTAGGATGTTTTTTCCCAAAATTTAGCTTGGAATACGTGTCCCATGAACTTGGTCTTATATTTTTTACATGAGATTTTATCCACGGTTGTTAGAGAGCCCTCCCCTTGGGGGAACACCATCCTAGGTGTTCAATAACACCTACAATCAATCAACACTTCTGAAAGAAAAAATATTGTCCATAGAGCTTTATAACATAGCTCATTGTAGTATTTACAATGACCACTTACTAAAAACATGACAATCATACCCTTTATTGAAGCTGTATAACACAACTCATTATGGTATTTATAATAAAAACCACATTTTACCAACAAACAAATAACCATAATGTTTATGGAGCATTATGAATCTATATTGATAGATTATTTACAATAATACACATATGCAATTTTTCTCAATGAGAAAATAAAAGGATATGATGCTTTCATATGGAGAAAGGGCATCCAGAGGCTCACATCTCGACCCTCAAAGCAATACCAATATTCACCTCCTTCCTAGGAAGTGTGGAATACACTCCCAAATTCAAAGCTGCATCCAATGTCTAGTGTTGCAATCTTGTGCTATTGTCCTCTCAATGAACAATTACCGACTCATTTTTCGAGGGCGCAGTCCCAATGTGCATCTGATTCCATCTGCAAATGGTAATGACCAAAACAAATCCATTTCCAAACTTCCCTTATCTACTACAGAGTCCCTTGGGAAATATTTTCATCCCCTTCTGTGCAGTCACACACCTTCCAAGTTTCATGGGAATCGCCTTCTCTACTACATAGTCCCTCAGACAACCCCTCCTTTGGTAAGGTTTCTTCACATTAGAATGTCCAATAACCAAGTCATATCCCTGCCTCAGAACCATCGTATCCATTATATCATTCTCATGGAAATCAAAAGACACTAATGGGTACCAGTGTCCCATAATGACCCTACCCCTGAATGGCTTACCCACATACTACTGCCCGTTCCAATGCTTTTTCACTGACACTACTAATTCTCTTGCAATCGGTTTTAGCCACCCAACTTGGAATTTTCATTATTTCATCTACCAAGCACATAATTCCCATTATATTCAAAATTGATTGAAAAAAATCCAAATCATATGTCATTGGTAGCTTGTAAATAAGATACACTTATAATCCTATTGACTTCTTGTGACAACAAGTCAAATTAGTTGTTTTATTAAATCATCATGTATAAACATATCACATCTGGTTTTCTCAAAATGCAACCATGATAAATTATAATCATGAGTCGCATCAAATCATCATAAACCATAATCATAAATCACAAGTAACCATCATAAGTCAAAATCATAGGTCACATGTGTAACAACCCTAGTTAAAATTACATGTAAAATAAAAAATATAAAACCATGGTCATAGGACACATATTCAAAGTTGAATGGTGGGTAAAAAAATCCTAGTGGGTGTTCATTTTGGTGTATTATGGCTAAGGAAATGGAAAATGAAATGAGAAAGCCTTTGGAAAGGCATGGGGAGTTTATTTATGAAAATAATGGAAAATAGGAGAAAAGAAAGGTGAAAGGTTAGAGGTTGCATGTGAGGATGAAAATGAAGGAAAATAATTGAAAATGAAGAAAATATAGGCCTCATTAATAAATTGGATTTTGAAGATTAGTTGGAAACCTCTTACTCAGAATTTTTTCAAATCAATTATGGCTCTCATTCTATTCTCTCTATCATACGCTTGGACACTTGAGTTTTCTTGGAGCACTTTTGGAAGAGTGTGCAATACATTGGATTTGGAGAAAGAAGAAAAAATGAAAGAAGGAAAGTGCAAGGGGACAATGATATCAATAGCTACAGCTGGATTACTTTGCAGGTATCTAGTTGGCACATGCATGTGGTTAGTTGGTTGTCATATGCCATTGACATGGATGATTTCCTAGATTTACAATGGTTTTACCTAGCTTTTCTATTTCCTGGACAAACATGGTATTGTGTGTTTCTTTCCTTCTTCTTTTGGTTGGTTCTCATGTTCCTTTGGTTGTGGGTTGAATTATTAGTTCCTGGAACCTTCGATGGAAAAACACTCTAAAACACATGTAAGATATTGGGTTGAGTTACTGGTCTTGGAAACCTTGGTTGGAAAAATTATCTAGAAGCCCTTGCTGAGTTGTGTTACTTGTCCTCAAAGCCTTGGTTCAATAAACGTTCTGGAATTCCGGTGGAAGTTGTGGGTTTAGTTATTAGTCCTAGAAGACCTGGTTGGAAAAAATTCTCTGGAGCCCTGTAAATCTTGGGTTGATTCGAATTTGATGATGGTTAGTAATGTCTGACCATGAGGTGGAATCATTGGTTGACGGTTGAGATAGTTTGGGCTCTGGAATCCCTGATTTATTTTTGATTTATGTGTTTTATGAGATCCCACGTTCATACTTGGAATATGGCATGAGGATGACTGACTAAATAGAGATTTGGCTCAACCATGTCTATGGTCAGGTGGTACATGGATGTCCCATAATTGGTTGAAATAATATGATTAAATATTATCTTGTAATGTACTAAAACAAGATAATGAATACTTCTACAATTTTCATAAACAAAACTACATAGCACAATCACATAACAAGTAAGAGAAAGAGACAATCAATCGCACAACACAAGATGTATATGGTGAAAGAAATTGCTGAAAACCCCACTATCTACATATTGCATAAATTCAATATCATGAAAAAATACAATTTTATTTCCCTCACTGAGAAACCTTTGCACTCTGCTGATTGTCTCACTTTGATCCTGCTTGAATCTGGCTTGCAATCTAAGAAAAATTGGTCAATTATTTAACCTTTTTCTTGCATTTTCCTAGCCTACCTTCCTTATGCATTATTGGGATAATTGAGCCCCTATTAGTTACGAAAATATAAATTAATTATTGTGAAATACTTCAAGGGCTTCCCGATTACCTCATGCATGACCTGTACAATTTTTTGATAATACAATTGATAGATCTCTTCCCTTTAACCTCAGTCTCAACTAGGTTTTCCTTAGAACTGACAAGCAAAAAATATTTATAGAAAATTATCAGTTAACTGATTGATCACTACTTGTGAATTAAATCATATTTAATTTACTCGACCTATCACTAGCTCATCTCTCAGTTAGAACTAGTTAAACTGATTTTAACTCAATTGATTGAGTTAACAAATTACAACTCACAAATAACTGTAACTAGACTCCCTTAAATCATGACAATTCCTCCATGTGCCTCCTTTTTGAGCTCTAACTCGAATTTTCTAAGCGAACTAAGACTTCATGGCTTAGTTAACTAATACAAGTTTTCATGAGATGAAATTCCAATTTCTCTTCCAATTTAATTAAGGGAAAATTGAATCAAAAGCCTCATATGGTACCATTTTTGGGTGCTATTTTCTGGTCTCCATTTTGATTGTTTCTTGTTTCAAATTTAAACACTCCCTCTCAACAGGAAAGGAATTCAACCTATCCTGATCTGGTACTTTTGGAATGTTCTGCATGCAAAACTTCTCTAGTGTTGTTTGCTCTTGCAACTCCTCAAACTTAATAGCCTCCAAAAATGATTGAATTAGAATGACGCCTTTGTCATCAGAGTCTCTGACTACTGCTAGATACTACACTTTCTACTAGAAAATTTGTGCTGCTAATGAGTCTACATTTGTGTCCTATGCACTACTACCAACTCTGATTTGTGCTCCAGTATCTTACATTTGTCACTCTGATTTATCTCTTCCTGATCTTTGAATGAATTAATCTTATTTATCCTTCTTGATACTGTGTAATACAGGCTCCTACAATACATCTCAATGGATACTACCAAAATTTCATCTCTTAGGATTATGTCTTCATTTCCCCACCTCTCACCTAAAGGTATGGCTACATGTGCTCCCTCTGCTCATCTAGCTTGAAATTTCCCCCTCCGTTGGAAATACTGAGGGGGGGGGGGGGTGCGGGGTGAATCAATATTTCTTATCAATTATAAATTTTTAATATTTTTAGAGCATTTTTTCACCTTCACTTATTATTGATGTTTATCTATTAACAACAGTAAACAATAGAACACAATAGGCACACGAATTTTATGTGGAAAACCCCCCTCCGGGTCAAAAAAACACTGAACGATTCTCTAATAAATTCTTTAATCTTTAGTGCCAATTGAAATGAAAGGTAAAAATTCCTAGAATTATATAAAATCATTATTCTCTAGCTCCCACTAGAAGGATTCCCAAATGCCCTCATTTCTTCAGTATTCAACTAAATGGATGCCTCGACATCCTAGACAAACCTACCACCCTGAAGTGTTAACAATATCCAACCTGTAGGTGACTTCACGCACCAACCTAGCACCTCCCTCCCACCCTATAATGATCAGAAATATAAAAGAGTGTGTAGTATTGTACCAAGGACAATGATCCATGCTACAATATGATTCACAATGATTTTCTTGAACTAGATCAATCACCCAATCACATTATGACCTGCAACGTGATCATAACATTAACCAAAAATCACACTTATACCTCCCTAAAATGCCTCTCCAACTCTAGGAAGATTGAATATTTTACAATAATTACTCTTTTACGATTTGAAAATGATGATTTTTACAATACTGACTTTTGACACGACGTGATACTTGACTTGACACTACTTCTTTGAACACTAGCAGCTGCTGAGGTATTTTTGTGCTTGCTTCAAGTAATGGTACTTTGGCATTACATTGTACTTCTAGTATGTGTCTGAGTTGTCCTATTGTGTCCTCCTTCTTGCACATGCAGGACACAAACCAATATATAAAAAAAATACTTACACAGTCCTGCAAACCATATGTCATAGAAATATTCAAAATTTAGATGTAAATATGTTCAACATTTATGAACAAAACCCAATCAAACATACAAAACCAATACTTACACTAAACCGAAAAAACACAGGTCAGAGATAATATTCAAATTAAAATTCAAATAATAATAATACATACCTTTTTCTAGAAAATTTACCCTTGATTTTTGATGTGTTGTCCTTACTGTAGTGATCCTTGAATGCATATTTTTTCTTTCCTTCAAGAAGCTCGATATTGAATCTATTATATCTGTGTAATTTCAGATTTGTAAGGTCTAAAATTTTGTCCTGTTTTAGCCCTCTGAGTTCTTTTTCCAACTCCATAGGTCTGATCAACATTGGATTCTTCAAGAAATAGTCATGCCCAATCTCCTACGATGACCTGATTATAGAATAATTCAGTAGAGAGAAGTTGTATAAAGTGCCACATGTCATTGTTTCACCCTTTGGTCCAAAAAAGGATATACAACAAACTGCAGCCCATTCTCTTTCTGTCACTTTTTTACGAAATTTGAATCCAATGCTCAGAGAGAAGGTTATGACACTTTTCCCAGGGTCACATGTCTGACATGAAATTTGGGAGAAAACCCTAACTTCCTCAAATCATATCTCCAAAAATATAGCGAACCAATACCAATATCTGAAATTTAGACACAAGCTTCATCTAGGTTTTTCCCAAATGGGTTTTTAGTTTCAGAATTTGAAGCTTCTCATCAAAAGCGCTATAGTGAAAATTCCATGATGACCTGTTATAAGTAGAGAAATCCTTTCATAAGGAGGATATGAGGGTCACAATTTATTTAAAATCTTAAGTTGAGACGATATTCAACAAGTGAATGTTGGAGGGATTTTAGGAGCTTAAAAAATTATTAATTATTGACAATTCAATGACCACAACCAATTATTAGTGTCATGCCAAAACCCCATGGGGTTTTAGCCCACTAACTGGGGTTACTAACTTCAAACATGAATATCTTTAAAACTGTGAATAATTATGTGGCATGCCATATATCAACAAAAACATATCGACAATTATAATCCATTCAAAATATCCTTGGCTTAGAATAGAGTAATTTTTCAAGTCAAAATTCCTATGCAAGGTCAAGGTAGCCCTTGGTGCTACTTGGGTTGACATTAATGAAAACCACTGATCAAAAATCTCCCCCTTTGGAATTGATGGAAACACAACTACTACCCCTGCGATCATGACACCTCTTCCTACAACATTCTCTCCCCCATTGTCATCAATGGAAAAGGGTAACTCACCCTGACAAACGTCATCCTACAGACCTGTACACACCTCAAATCCCCCCCCCCCCCCCCCACTTTTACTTAGTTAGATAAGAGAAAGAGTCTAATGAGAACTTAGGAGAATACCAAGATTTAGGCAAAGATACTAAAATGATTCACGAGGTAATGGTTTGGTAAATATATCAGCAATTTGTTCCTTTGTGGCAACATATTCAAGCTTGATATTTTTCTCGGTGACATGCTCTCTAACAAAATGATAATTGATCGGAATGCATCACAAGATTCTTGGAGATACTGATGGCACTAGTGTTATCACAAAATATGGGAATAGGCTCATCAAACTTGACTTGAGGATCTTGTAAATTTTTCTTCATCGAGAGAACTTGAGTACAATAGGTTGTTTCCGTAATATATTCTGCTTCTACTATGGATAACGAGATTGAAGACTTCTTTTTACTTAACCATGAAATAAGGAAACCACCTAGATAGAATGTTTCTCCACTGGTACTCTTTCGATCATCAATACTTCCTACCCAATATGCATCTGTATAAGCTTGGATAACTATATTATTTCCTTTGGGATACCATAAACCATATTCTGTTGTGCCCTTAAGATATCAGAGAATTATTTTTATGGCAATAATATGAGATTCTTTTGGTGCTACTTGGAATCTTGCTACTTTTCCAACTACCTGCATTACATCTAGTCAAGAAGCTGTCACATATATAAGACAGTCAATAATATATATGTATAGCCTCTGGTCCACATCCTTTGATGAATCATCTAAACTTAATTTGCAGCCTGTTACCATTGTATTAAGGACGGGCTTGCAATCTTCCACCTTGAATTTCTTGAGAATTTCATTGATGTAATTGGTTTGATATATAAATGTTGCTTTATTCTGCTGAGATATCTTAAGTCCTAAAAAGTATGTCATATCACCAAGTAGAGACATTTCAAACTCACTTTGCATATTTGTGGCAAGGTTTTTACTTAATCTATCATCATTGCTTCCAAAAATTATATTGTCTACATATACCTCGAGAATTGTTAGGTTATCTTGATCCAATTTCACATAGAGATTGTTGTCGGTTCTTCCTTTCATGAATCCTTCTTGATGTAGATATCCATCAAGACGAGCATACCAAGTTGTAGGAGCTTGCTTGATACCATATATTTCCTTCTTTAATTTGGAGACATAGTTTTCCTTTTGAGAGAGAAGAAAACCTTTGGGTTGTTCAATGTAAACTTCTAGTTCCAATTCACCATTTAGAAAGGCGGACTTAACATCCACTTGGTAGACCTTGATTTTTCTCGAACATGCATAAGAGAGAAACATTCTGATAGCTTCCATTTTGGCAACGAGATCAAATGTTTCTTCAAAATCAATTCCTTCAACTTGTGCATATTCTTTGCAGACTAATATTGCCTTATTCCTAGTAACCTACCCATCCTCATTCAATTTGTTTATGAAGACCCATTTAGTGCCAATAACATTTTCATCTTTTGGTCATGGAACCAATTCCCAAGTATCATTCTTCTCAATTTGGTCCAGTTCTTCATTCATAACTGCTACCCAATGTTCATCTTGACTAGCTTCCTCAAAATTGCTAGGCTCAAAATATGCTAAAAGAAAAAGGTGGGCTTGTTGTGATGAACGAAGCTGTCAACTTCTTCCGGTTCCAATTCCTTCATTTATGTTGCCGATGATGAAGGATGATTCTTTTGAAACCATTATTTTCAACATTTTGAAGAATTTTCTTGTACATCCTGCTGATCATTTCTTATTTCCTCTTGGTTGAATTTTGGTTCCTTATCTGATTGGTCTTTCTCTGGAGCTTCTTCTTAATCCTTTATAGATTCTCCCTCAAGTCCCTCATATTTTCTTGAAGAGACAATCTCATCGTCATCCTTTGTAACGTAATCTTCATTAAAAGTAACATTTCTACTTCTCACTACTTGTTTTCACCTTACATTGTAGCATCTATAATCCTTCCTTTTGCATGAATATTCAACGAAAATAATTTCATCGACACGGGAATCGAACTTGCCCAATTTTTTATCTTCTCTTTTGATCTATCATTTTCTTCCAAATATTTTGAAGTATTTGACATTAGCTGATCTTCCTTTCCATAAGCGTATGGAATCATGTTACAATTGTTCCTTAGAAAACCTCTGTTTATAATGAATACAGTTGTATCAATTTCTTAAACCCATAATTTATCATCCAATTTTCAGTCATTTAACATAGTTCTAGCCATTTAATGTATGGTTCTATTTTTTATTTCAACAACTCCATTTTTGTGTGGTGTTCTCATTTTTGAGAATTTCCTTTTTATTCCATTTTCATCACAACACTGTTGAAATACCTTAGAAATGAATTCTCCACCATTATAAGATCTCAGACATTTGATCTTCAAATCAGTTTCATTTTTGATCAATTCCTTGTAGATTCTAAAAAATTTGAATGCCTCGGTCTTTTTGTTTAAGAAGTGGACGACTGTCGTTCTGGTGCAATCATTTATCATTAGCATAAAATATAATTCTCCATCTAAACCTTTTGTTCTCATAGGACCACATAGATCAGTATGTACTAATGCCAATGGACATGATGAACATTTTTCTTTTTTATTGAACTCAACTTTTTTCTGCTTGTCGTGCCGACAAGATTCACATATCATATTGGTGGGTTTTGAAATTTTAGGCTTTTCTCTTATTGCTTCTTTCTTGTGTATCCTGACCAAATTGTCGAAATTTATATGTCCCATTCGTTTGTGCCATAACCAAATTTTTTCTTCTCTCACCAAAAATCACCCTTTAGGTGTCTCATCCAAAATATTTATGTCATTTTGAGCTCTACTTGTTGTAGCCATAATTTTACCGAACTTTCCTTTCTTGATTTCACATTTCTTAGAGTTAAATATCATCGTGTGTCCTTGATCGCACATTTTTCCAACATTGAGAAGATTGTGATTCATATTCTCAACCAACAACACATATTTCGCTAATGAATTCTTGCTTCCAAGTTTGACTGTACCTACTCCTATGATTTTTGAAGACCCGTCATTTCTAAAATACATTGTTCCATCCTTATTTTCCTTCAAGGATATGAACTTATTCCTATCTCCAGTCATATGTGTTGAGCAACCACTATCAACATATCAAATGTTTCTATTTCTTTGAGCGTTGAGAGTGATAGCACATTTTTCAGTCTTCTTTTTCCATATTTGTGCATTCTAATTTTGCGAGAATTCCTTTGAAGAACTTCTAAGTCTACAATATTTATCCAAGTGTCCAAAATCGTTACATTTATAACATTTGACATCATCTCTCAAATGATAAAATCTATTAATATTATGTTGAGTTCCGGGATATCCATTTCTGAAAGATCTCCCGAAATTGTATTTATTCCAAACATACGTGCGACATTCTATAGCTCTATGTCCAACCCTTCCACATGAATAAAAATGACCTTAGAAGATAGTTTGATATATGGGAGGAAATATTCTTCAATGAATTGTCTTCCATGGTTCTTCCTATAAGTCACGATCTCTTGAGTTGGTTAGAAGGTCTACCTACTTGTTCGAATTTTCATATCCATCTTATTTTCTTGTCATAGAAGGAATTGGCTCGTTTTCATATTTTTTTTTATAACCAAGACCAGTATTGTCACTATTTGATCGTTGATTGTTGATGATTTCTTCCAATGTCGTGGAGTTTCTGGTGTAGTTTTGAAGAGTTTTTCCATTTTTTACTTGTTTTTGAATAGAAACTATTTGAACTTCCAGTGCTTCTCTTTCCTTTTATCTTTCCTTTAATTCTTCCTAGAGCGATTCTTCAACTTGCTTGTATTATTCAACCTCGATTTTAAGATTTAGGACATTTTCCCTTTATAAATTTAATTCATCTTCAAGAGTATTGACATGCTTCTTCTTGACCTTGAGCTCTATGATAATCCTGATCACTTCGTTTTGAGATTCAACCTCAGTCATCTCTTCTTCTTCTTCAGATGCTTTTTGGTTATTATGCTTGGCCATAAAAAAATACTGTTATGTTTATTTCTTATTTGTTATCACTATCTTCATCAGATGAGGAGTGATATTCATTGGAGAAGAAACTCTTCTTAAACCATTTCTTCTTGCCTTTCTTGTTGAACTTCTTCACACCTTTCTTTCCTTTCATAATAGCCTCATTTTTGTGAGGACACTTGGCTGGATGATGCCCAACCTCTCCAAAATAGAAACATATCAATGTAATTTTACCTTTGAATTTCCCTATACCTGTACTCATTTTTCACGTGAAGTAGGAAAATTATTTCTCTGAAAATTCTTCTTCATCTTCTTCCTTTTCTTCTTCCTTACAACTACAAGTTTTCTCTTTCATAGTATGCTTGTCCTTACTATTTTTCTTAGATGTGGTGAATGTTTTTTCTAGGTGAGATGTGTGTCCTCTTCTTCAATCCTCATTTTATATTCCGCAAGAATTCCATGCAATTCATCTTTACTGAGATTGTCTAGATTTGAACTATATTCCAAGACATATAAATTTGGGTTGAATCTTGCTGGCAAGGTTCTAAGAGAACAATTTTTGTGTCAAAAGGTTCTCGCAAACCTTCCAATCCATTTTTTATTTAATCAACACGCTATAAGTATGCATCAATACTTTCATGTTCCTTAATTTTGAGTTGCTCAAAGTTTTCCCTGTAAATTTGAACCTTTTATTCTTTCACGTTTGAGTCACCTGCATATATATTCTCAAGCATGCTCCATAATGCTTTAGCAGTTTTGAAACTCAATACCTTAAGATAAATAGATTCGATAAGCCCACTGATAATGAGATATTTAACCCTTGCATTATATACCATATTTTTCTTTCTTTGTTAATATTGGGTCATTGTAAAGCCTTTTTCAACGATTTCCCATACTTTGTATGCTTGCGCCAATAAATTAACCTACATTATTCCACTCGAAAGTGTGTAGTTATTTTCATTGAAAAGAGGAACTCTATTCTTAGCATACTTCATGACCTCATTCCAGTTGTTAGACTTCTATTGAAGGAACCAAGCTCTAATACCAATTGTCGGAAATACTGAGTGGGGGGGGGTGAATCGATATTTCTTATCAATCAACACTTTTTAAATTTTTTCAGAGAATTAGTTAATATTCAATTATTATTGATGTTTATCTAGTAACAACAGTAAACAATAAAATATAATAGACACATGAATTTTAGGTGGAAAACCCCCTCCGGGTTGAAAACCACCAAACTCTATTCTAATAAATTCTTTAATCTTCAGCCCCAACTGAAATGAAAGGTACAATGTCCTAGAATTCTAGAAAAGCATCATTCTCCAGTTCCAACTAGAAGGACGCCCCAATGCCCTAGTTTCTTCAGTAGTCAACTGAATGGATGTCCCAACATCCTAGACCAACCTACCACCCTGAAGTGTTCATAGGCTCCAACCTGTAGGTGACTTCATGCACCAACCTAGCACCTCCCTTCCACCCTATAATGATCATAAATAAGACAAGAGTGTGGAATCTCATACCAGGTGTTATCACCAAAATAGGCTTTGATAGACTGTTGATCAGAATACCTCAGTGTAACTATTTCAAACCAACCTTTTAGCTGAGGCTTAGCCTCCTCAGCGTGAGAGGGCTCTCTCAAGGGTTAATGATTTTGTATAAAGATATATGGCTAACTCTATGGTTTGTGGTTTTTTATGTTTGTATTTTGAAAGATGAAGATAAGCTAACATTAGGCTATGGAGTCAGTGATAGGGATAAGATAACAAAATAACTCTTCTTATAAAACTGAGGCTTGTATATACTTCAATGAAAGGATGACACATTCAGGAAAGTCTCACTATCTTGAGGTTCAAAGGAAATCAGAGCATGTATGCATGAATTCTGAGTCACAATACCTTAAGATATTGAAAGGAAAGTATTTAACAAAGATTTATCCAAGCTTAACACTTAAAGGAAGTCAAAGCATGAATGACCATGAATTTTGAGTAATAAGTATCTAATATTGAATAAAACCATCTACAGATAGGACCTAAGAACTCAATTCACCATAAATTAACACTTAAAGGAAGTCAAAGCATGTTCCCATGAATTTTGAGTAATAAGCATCAAAAATATGGAAGTAAAACACATGATAGAAGATAAATCTCACTGAAGTACACTAAGAATCTCAACTTCAGAAAAGTTAATCTGCTTGTGTATATATCTGTCTCCCCAAAGAAATTACAAAAGTAACTTTTCATAAAACATTTTCCAACCTTTAATACATCGAATTCTACACTATTTATAGGCTTTTAGCTTTTACAATTAATCTACCAAGTGGCTATAACATTTAACCGTTAACTGACACTTAAATTTAAACTTAAACTGGATTCTAGAGACTAGGACTGACACCTATACGAAATAAGACTAAGAGTCCTACTAGGACTTAAACAATTATTTATTACATTAAAACTAAACTAATCCAAGTCTTCCTTGAAAGGAATCCAATATTTTTACCATGTTGGCCATTAGCAAAATATTTATAACATGATTTCCTTCGCGAAGTAACTCTACCCCTCATTTAAAAGAAGTTATTTTGATGACATGGCATGTGTTGGCTAGTATCTTTCAAACTCTTCTAACTGAACTTCTCCACTTGGAAAAACTGATAATATTTGTCACCATGATATTATTTGACACCCTGATGATCAATAACTTTAAACATGTTTAACCTTCCTCCTCGTTTCCACCATTTATCATGAAAATTCAACTTGTTGTCCAAAATCTCAGTTTTGAGCTACGAAATTAGCTTGTTTTAGTAGCGCACATAAAAGGATGATATGTGGTACCCTTATGCTACTATTTACCATTAGAGGATATTTAATGATAAAAAAAACTAGATATATCCTTCAAAAATTTTCATTTCCATCAGTTTAGATCTTCTCAAAACCAAAAAGAAATCTTCAGAAATTCCACAGCAAAAACTGGGCTTCAAGCCTGAGAGTTGCTGCAGAATTGCCTAATACTTTGGAAATTTGACCAAGCTTGTATCTGAGCTTAAAAAAATCATATGAACATGTCTGCATATATTTTATTGATAATATAAGATAAAAATATTATGACATAATTTTTACCTCTTTGAGAAACAAACTTTTAACTTTCAGCCACTTCATCAACCCATAAAAATCACTCTATTTTTTCTAAAAAATAAGCCTTCACTCCTGAGAAATTATCTCTCGATCCCTGATATATGTTACAAAAATGGAGGAGGTTTTTGTAGATATGAATTTTTATAAGAAAAACCTCTCTCAAGTTTTTGAAAACCAGTTTTAGTTGTCCGGAATCTGCATTATAAAATCATGTACAAAAAAGAAAAAATTCAAAATGCTGAAAATAGGTCCTAAAGGAAACTTCAAAAATCCAAATTGGCAGTATCTGGGAGAAAAATGAAAGAGGTTTTTTTTTATTTTTATGTTATAAAATACCTCCATATTTTTGAAACTCATCTTCATTTTCTTGAAAACACCTTTTGAGACCAACAACTCAAACAGTCCAAGAAAAACTAGAATCCCCTTGCAGCTCCTGGTAGAAAAACATGTAACCTATTTGAATGAAAGATTGTGTGAGGCTGAGGTTGTCCATGATCACTTATAACTCCATAGGCTCCTATCCAAACACATAGCCTTCTTTTAATTCTTTCCTCTTCATGGCAATTTCCCTTTATGACCCAAACTGCCCTCTTAAAAATATGACAGTTGTAAAAAAAAATTTTGGACAGCAAGATATTTGTCACAAAGTTAACTTTTAAAAGGTGATAGCTTAATGATACATTAAAATTTTGAAAATTAAATGACAGAGAAGAGCTTGGGTAAGTTTTTTAAGGAATGATATTCAAATGTGGAGAGAAAGGTGACAAAATGAAGGAGTGGAAAGAAAAAAGTGAGATGGGATTTATTTAGAAGCATGACCTTGAAAATCTCAAATTTTAACCACTCATCATTATGGAAAAAACCATTATAGATTGGCACACTTTTCGTAGAACGTTTACATTGACAACTGTTAATTTTTCTACGAAACTAGTAGGTGTTTCTGCAGCAAATTCAGTTAATTTTGTACTGTATTTGATGCGGGCTCAGACAGTTTTCTAAAAAATGGCCAGATTTCGGACTTTAAAAGTATCTACTCAGGACACACTCCTTTGATGTGACTCGGAATCATTTCTAACACCTTATCCAAAGTTTTAAAAACTTAAATACACCATAAAATATATCATTTTATGATATCTTGCAACCTAAGAAAATTTGAAGGAGTATTATGACTGATTTTCAAGCATGAGATTTTGAAAATTTGAGGAGTGATAATAGTGGCTCCACTAGGCATAGTATGCCCCTTGTGGTGTGCTAAGAACTAGTAGCTCCAGTGCTGCAATCCATTCCTTGAAAATACAAACTCTGAAATTTTGCCCAATCTGCTTCAAACTTTTATGGCCTTCACGTTCAAGCTCAATTTTAATGGTCTCTGCAAGAAGCACTCAAACTTTACCTACTAAAAATGCTCATTCAACCTACCTTGAGCTTATTTTCACATTCCTACCTACCTACACTATCAGCTGCAATATCCATTTGTAGCTCAAGGAACATGAAACTTCCAATGAAACCAGTCATTGATCTAATCTAACACTTGAATCTCTTGACTGTGCTTGAAGCAAAAATAAGCATGATAATGAAATAACCTAGGCAGCATGAGATATATATGATCTTAAAGATGGAAATAAAGTTGGAAATCTAGAGTATAGAACCTTTCCATGTAGCCAGCTATAGGATCAAAGAAGACATGGTTAGTTTGATGTTTCTTATGATATTCTGCAGCTTTGGACAACTCACCAACACCAATAATTTGATCATCTACATAAGGCTTCAGTTGTGTTCTCTCAAACTAATCCTCAAATTGATTATCAAAAACATTGTATTCTTCCTTAATCTCAAAAGAGAAAGGAAGCAACACCCTCTCTTTGTATTCTTCCATAGAAAGTTTTTGAAAAGAATGATCATGAACATGAAGACTATATGATTGTATTTGACCTTCTAAATCTTCAATTTCTTTCTCAATGTTCTTAGCAACTTCATGCAAAAATTTCATCTTATCTTTTGTCTTGCACTCAGATGATTTTAGATAAGAAGACAAGGACAAAGAAAAATTTTCATCGATTTCTTCATTAATATGATCATCATTCCATTGTTTGAAACCTTGAATTGAAGGATATTTTGCTACCAAATCTGTTATGTCTATCCATTCCTCCAAAAACATAAGCCAAAATTCTGCAAATGACTTAATAGATCTGACAGGAAAACTTTCAATCCATTGTTTACATTCCCCTTGAAATGAATCATAGAACAACATAATGCAAACATCTTCATGTTTGACTCTAAGAAGATTGGTAAAGTCATATAAATCTGATATATGCTTCAAATTCAAACTCAAATCATCTCCATTGAATTTTGGACCATTCATTAGAAAATACGTATCCTTGGGAAAATGATTTGGGAAACCATGAATTCTTGAAAACTTTGTGAATGCATACCTTGAAATAAGAATGGTAGCATCTGAGTTCTTCATAACTCCAGTGGAATCACCATGAATATATGAATTCTGAATTCTTCAACAATGGAGTCGCCAAGGTAGTTCTGCAGCCTCAAACAGATTTTGAGCTTCGGCTACCTTCAATAGTTCAGCTTCATGATTTTCGGGAGATGTATATCTTCAGACTCCCAACAAACGCAACAAAATGTTATCACCTAAATAGGCTCTGATAGACTACTGATCAGACTACCTCAGTGTAACTATTTCAAACCAACATTTTAGCTGAGGCTTAGCCTCCTCAGCTTGAGAGGGATCTCTCAAGGGTTAATGATTTTGTATAAAGATAGATGGCTAACTCTATGGTTTGTGGTTTTGTATGTTTGCAGGTTGAAAGATGAAGACAAGCTACCATTGGGATATGGAGTTAGTGATAGGGATACGATAATAAAATAGGTCTTATTATAAAACTGATGCTTGTATATACTTCAATGAAAGGATGACACATTCAGGAAAGTCTCACTATCTTGAGGTTCAAAGGAAATCAAAGAATGTGTTCATGAATACTGAGTCATGATACCTTAAGACATTGAAAGGAAAGTCTTTAACATATATTTATCCAATATTAACACTTAAAGGAAGTCAGACCATGAATGACCATGAGTTCTGAGTAATAAGTATCTAATATTGAATAAAACCATCTACAGTTAGGACCTAAGAACTCAATTCACCATAAATTAACACTTAAAGGAATTCAAAGCATGTTCCCATGAATTCTGAGTAATAAGAATAAAAAAAATGGAAGTAAAAAACATGATAGAAGATAAATCTCACTGAAGTACACTAAGAATCTCAACTTCAAAAAAGTTAATATGCTTCTGTATATATCAGTCTCCCCAAAGAAATTACAAAAGTAGTTTTTCATAAAACATTTTCCAACCTTTAATACATCAAAGTCTACACTATTTATAGGATTTTAGCCTTTACAATTAGTCTTCCAAGTGGCTAAACCATTTAACCTTTAACTGACACTTAAATCTAACCATAAACTGGATTCTAGAGACTAGGATTGACACATATTCGAAATAAGACTAAGAGTCCTACTAGGACATAAAAAATTATTTATTACATTAAATCTAAACTAATCCAAGTCTTCCTTGAAAGGAATCCAATATTTTTACCATGCTGTCCATTAAAAAAAAAAATTATAACATGATTTCCTTCGTGAATTATCTCTGCCCCTCATTTAAAAGAAGTTTGTTTGATGACATGGCATATGTTGGCTAGTATCTTTCAAACTCTTCTAACTAAAATTCTCCACTTGGAAAAAATGATAATATTTGTCACCCTGATACTCTTTGACACCCTAATACTCCTTGAAACCCTAATGATGAATATATTTAAACATGTTTAACCTTCCTCCCCCTTTCCATCGTTTATCATGAAAATTCAACTTGTTGTCCAAAAACTCTGTTTTGAGCTACGACATTAGCTTGTTTAATAGCACACATAAAAGGATGATATGTGGTACCCTTCTACTGCTCTTTACCATTAGAGAATATTTAATGATAAAAAATAACTATAGATATCCTTCAAAACTTTTCATTACCATCATTTTAGGTCTTCTCAAAACCAAAAAGAAATCTTCAGAAATTCCGCAGCAAAAACTAGGCTTCAAGCCTGAGAGTAGCTGTGGAATTGCCTAATACTTTACAAATTTTTCCAAGCTTGTATCTGAGCTTAAAAAATTAATATGAACATGTCTGCATGTATTTTATTGATAATATAAGATAAAAATATTATGATCTAATTGTTACCTCTTTGAGAAACAAACTTTTAACCTTCAGCCACTTCATCAACCCATAAAAATCACTCTATTTTTTCTAAAAAAGAAGGCTGGACTCCTGAGCACCTATCTCTCGATCCCTGATAATTGTTACAAAAATGGAGGAGGTTTTTTTACATAAAATTTTTAATAAGAAAAACCTCTCTCAGTTTTTTGAAAACCAGTTTCAGTTGTCTGGAATCTGCATTATAAAATCATGTACAAAACAGGAAAAATTCAGAATGTTGAAAAAAGGTCCCAAAGGAAACTTTGAAACTCCAAATTGGTAGCACCTAGGAGAAAAATGAAAGATGATTTTTTTCATTTTTATTTTCTTAGAAAAAACCTCCTTTATATTTTTTAAACTCATATTCATTTTCTTGAAAACTCCTTTTGAGACCAACAACTCAAACAATCCAAGAAAAACTAGAATCCCCTTGCAGCTCCTAGTAGAACAACATGTAACCTCTCTGAATGAAAGATTTTGTGAGGCTGAGGTTGTCCATGATCAGTTATAAATCCATAGGCTCCTATCCAAACACATAGCCTTCTTTTAGTTCTTTCCTCTTCATGGCCATTTCCCTTTATGACCCAAACAACCCTCTTAAAAATATGACATCTGTAAAAAAAAAATTTGGACATCAAGTTGTTTGTCACAAAGTTAAATTTTCAAAGGTGACAGCTGAATGATACATGCAAAGGTTGAAAAGTAAATGATAGAGAGGAGCTTGGGTAACGTGTTTAAGGAATTATATTTGAATGTGGAGAGAAAGGTGACAAAATGAAGGAGTGGAAAGCAAAAAGTGAGATGGGATTTATCTAGAAGCATGACGTTGAAAATCTCAAAGTTTAACCACTGATAATTATGGAGAAAACAATTATAGACTAGCACACTTTTCATAGCACGTTTAAATTGACAAGTGTTAATTTTTATACGGAACTAGTAAGTGTTTCTGCAGTGAATTCAGTTAATTTTGTGTAACTGTATTTGCTGCGGACTCAGACAGTTTTATGAAAAATGGCCAGATTTCAGACTTATGATCATTTCAAAGTATCTACTCAGAACACACTCCTTTGATGTGACTTGGAATCATTTATAACACCTTATCCAAAGTTTTAAAAACTTAAATACATTAAAAACTTAAATACACCATAAAATATATCATTTTATGATATCTTGCAACCTAAGCAAATTTGAAGGAGTATTATGATTGATTTTCAAGCATGAGATTTTAAAAATTTGAGGAATGATAACACTAGGGACAATGATTCACAATACAATATGATTCACAATGATTTTCTTGAACTAGAACAATCACCCAATCAGACTATGACCTGGAACCCAACCATAACATTATCCAACAATGACACTCATAACTCCCAACAATGCCTCTTCAACTCTAGGCAGATTGACTCTTTTACAAAAAGGAATCTTTTACAATTTACAATGATGATTTTTACAATATTGACTCCTGGCATGACCTGATACTTGGCTTGACACTACTTAATTTAACAGTAGTAGTTGTTGAGGTATTGTTGTGCTTGCTTCAGGTAATGGTAATTTGGCGTTTCATTGTCCTTATAGTATGTGTATGAGTTGTCCTATTATTTCATCCTCACTACACATGCAAGACCCAAACCAATATACAAAAAAAATACTTACACTCTCCTGCAAACCATATGTCAAAGAAATATTAAAATTAAAATGTAAATACATTCAACATTTATGAACAAGACCCAATCAAACATAGATACAAAAGTCTTACATTGTCCTGCAAAAACACATGTCAGAGATGATATTCAAATTAAAATTCAAACACTAATCATACATACCTTGTTGTAGTAGACTTACCATTGAATGTTGATGTGTTGTCCTTACTACAGTGATCCTTGAATACATGTTTTTTCTTACCTTCTAGAAGCTATATATTGAATCTGTTGTATCTGTGTAATTTCAGATCTGTAAGGTTTGAAATTTTGAATAATGTAGCCCCTGAATCCTCTTTCCAACCCTGTAATTTTGATCAACATTGTACTCTTCAATAAATAGTTATGCCCAATCTCCTACAATGACCTAATTATAGATTGGTTTAGTAGAACAAAATGGTACTAAGTGCCACGTGTCACTGTTTCAACCTTTGGTCCTGAAAATAATACACAACAAACTAAAGCCCGTGATTTTTCTGTCACTTTTTATGAAATTTGAATCCAATGCTCAGAGAGATAGTTATGACAATTTTCCCAAGGTTACATTTTTTACATGAAATTTGGGATCCTAGAAAAACCCTCACTTCCTCAGATCGTATCTCAAAAAATATAGCGAACCAATATCTGAAATTCAAACATGAGCGTCATTAGGATTTCTCCCAAATGGGATTTTAGTTTTCGCGTCTGAAGCTTCGTAGAAAAAAAAAATTATAGAAAAAATGCCACGATGACCTATTATAAGTAGCGAAATCCTTTCATAAGGAGGATATGAGGGTCACAATTTATATAACCCTAGAATATAACTCATTCATGTTGAGGGATATTAATATTTAAAAACTATTAATTATTGACAATTCAATGACCACAACTAATGATTAGTGTCATGCCACAACCCCATGGGGTTTTAGCCTACTAACTTGAAGGTTTACCGATTTAAACACAAATATCTCTCAAACCATGAATAATTACGTACATGCGTTATCCCTAATGGAAACATATCGACAAGTAGAAACCATAAAAAATATCCTTTGGACTCGAAGAAAGTAATTTGTCAAGTCAAAATGTATGCAAGATTAAAAGGACTGAAGCCAAGAAGCGGACATCAATGACACCATTGATCACCACCCTCTCGAGTTTCCTTAATGGAATCTCTAACCGCCTCTCTTTTTATTTATTATTCAGATACCATCTTAGATCACAAGGCTCTAACCTTGAGAGACAATTTGTCCCTACTCTCAAAACACCAAGTCACTAACCAAGGTAATATTCCCAAATGGGGAATGTAGCAATACAAGAAAAATTTTCAGAAAATAAAACAAGCCCATCTAAAGTGCAAAGCAAGATGCCATTAAAAAATATTTTCAACAGTATTTACAACAAGAAATAGATGTAATGAGGCCCACAAATGCATAGCTAGAAACACAAGTCACCAATAGAAGAAAATCCCTCAAAATAGGTGTTGCAACCACATGTATAGACTGGAAATGCCTTGACAATGTTATTTTATGGAGCTACAAATAACTTTTGATTACACTTTATATCTAGAGCATATAAGTGCATGAAAAGTAAGATCTATAACAGATCCATACACTATAGAGACCCCTTTTTCTATTCCCCTTGGGGTTTGGAGCAAAACACCATGTACAAGCAGTATATCTGAGATCTAAGTATACAGATCTGTAGAAATATTCAGATATTCAGAAGTCTTCAAAAATATGCAGATCAGATCTGAAATGCACAATGTATATATCTCCTCCAATGGATCTACAAAGTGAAGGGAAGATCCCCAACACTTGAAAACCAGCTCTCCAACTAATGTACCAAAACACCCTGCAACAACACCTACAGTAATAATGCAAATATGGAAGGGAAACTGTGTTGTAGGGTTTAGAATATAATTGTCCACATGCCAAGAACTGAAAATTATGCCCAATAACTCCAATACACTCCCCCCATTGGAGTAGAAGCCTCCACCACTGAAAAAGGGCACTGAAATGATCTAGATCTGAGTAGATCTAGCCTCCACTTCCTACATCTTGCAAAGACAACCAAACCCTCAGCAAGATCTGCATTGTAGTTTAAAAAAGTAACTTGGCCTTCAGCCAGATAGTGGAAAATTTAGTACAAACTCTCCCAAGAGGCCTGTCAAGGAAAGAGGTCGGATTCCCAATCCCAATGCTAAATAGAATTATTCTTAGCTAGATAGCAAGAGAATGATATATTTCTAAATAGACACCATATTCAAAAATATAATGTTCATCAACAACCTTCTCATGCTGCCATCCTCTTCCTTTTATAAGTTGGGAGCTTGCAAACCATAAACCACCTTCAATGAAATATCTCCTTTCACACAAGCCATCTCTATCTAAAATTGTGTTGTGCCTCATTGATGGCCACTCCTCCAAGACAACGTTGTAGATTTGGTCAAGTTTGACCCAGTCAAAACATCCAGCCACTTTCACACCTAAGGGTGCTTGCTTACATAGCCAAGGTTTAGCCTTTTTCACATTTGGCTCTGATTTATTCTTTATTAGGAGTTTTATTAACCTCCTTTACACTTTTATTCTTTAAGAAAAGAAAGGAAACAAAATTGAATATTCCAATTAGCTTAGGACTAATTAGGATATTACAATCCTCCGCTCCCAAAGTTTACTTGTCCCCAAGCAACTACAAGGAAAAAACTAAAGATGTGGGGAACCTTCATTCCCATATGGAGCTTGAATCTCCAAGCTATCATCCATATAAAATGAATCACCCTCTAGATTGGTAGTTCATAGCAAATCTCCTCCCATGTGAGAGGCACCTCCAAAATTCTCAAGTTACCCAAATGGCTCATCCCATAAGGAAAAAAGAGACCCAATGTAGCAATCATGGATGGTCCAATTCTTTCCCAAAAATATGAAACATAAGAACCATAGAGAATCTCTCTCCCAAAGGACACATCCAATCCTTTCATCCTCCCTCCAATCATTCCCATAAAAGGTACAAGCACATCAGCCCTATAGGGGATCAAAACAACATAGATACAAATAGAAATTTGTGCATATGGAGGTCGGTCATAGTCCCACATGTGGAACCAGCGCAGTGCATCTCCTGACTACATTAGATCAAGATGTGGTAAGTGGTTTCCCTACCACTTACTTGCTTCCCATTTTATCTCACCATGGCCAAAAGTGTGAGATATATTTGGTGCCTTAGGAAAGCACCCATCATGATGTAAAACCTCCCTTTTTCCACCAAGGCAGTGGCCATATTTAGAAATAGTTTTGGCCCAAATTTTGCCATGAGATTCATAAGGTACAACACTCCTCCTTGGAGTCATGGCCTAGATAAATATGGTGATAGAATGCAAACAATAATCAAATGAAAAATTATTTACATGAGCATATGTCTCACCAAAATTTCTCCTCAAACAAATGTAGTGGTGCATAGATCTATCTCCTCTCCCAAAAGAAGAAGGAGAAGGTTGAATTATCTCTCTCATAGAGTTATCTTGTTGCTCCATCTCCACATGGTACATGCATCTTTGACAATGCTAATATAGTTCTCCTTCAAATCCCTCCCAATGGTATCTCCTCATGATGATGTTGTTGAGCTTCATGGAATATGTGTGGCTAAAACAGAACTCTTCATACATCCTTTGTAGCAAATTCTCCTTGAGCTTGGAGGCTCTAGACAAGAAGATCCTACCATGATCACGGATGACTCAATCTTGGACTAAATATCTCCCATCATGTAGTTTTTCATCAATAATCATGCATGTGTGTAGATCCTTGGAATAATCCACCAAGATTTTGGATTTCCAATATGGATCTAAACTCCCCAACAATGATAGCGCTGATAATCTATCAAATATAATGTTTATCATGTTGCTTCTCCTTTCCTTGACATCTCCCATGCCAAAGGTATGTATTGGAAGGTCATCCCTTCCCTTCTTCTCTTCCTTCACACCTACCATGTCAAAGGTATATGATGGAAGGTTGTTATTCCCTCCTTGATACCTCTCTTGCATATGCACATGCTCAAATGAAGATGGAAGTATTTGGAAGTTAGTCTCCGATGGAAGGATATCATCTATCCAAAACATCATTGGTCTTGCCAAAATATGCATGTGAGGCCACCATATTCTATCATGTATGGAATATTTCTCTCCAAGTGAGATTATCTTCTGAGTCTTCATAGCCAAGGAATGCCCTCCTTGCCCCATGATGGTGTCTTCCTTCATCCTTGTAGCATCCTTTCTCAGTTCAGTATGAGATGATAGAGTGGAAAATGGTGATAAGGAGAAAATATTTCCCTCCTCCTTGAGCTCCCCCAACATTCTCAGCACTATATGGTGGCCTTATAATGCTCACTTCCTTCTCGGATCTATGAATGGAGCATCAAGGTGTGAGACTTCTTTCACCAAATCTGAATCAGGTGGTCTCCCAGGTGGTTTACCATAAGATAATGATGTCTCATGGATCATCCCCATGTGCATAATAGATGGGATCATCATATCCATGCTTCCATTTTGCAAATCCATGTATGTTTTTTGTGTGGAAGTTTCATGATAATGGGGTATCACTCTTAAGGGTGCAAGAGTGCTTCTGATTGTAGCAATTGCCCCATCCTTTCCTCCATGTAATAGTGGATCACCTTCTGTCATGTTAGTGTTGTGCTCCCTCCTTGGTTCTTCTTCTCCTACCTTCTGCAATATCTCACAATCTAAGGTGCTTTCCCAGATGTAATTAACCCATGTACACCCAACATCTCCTTGGTGTCAAGAGTATTGATCACAAAGGAATTATCTAACATAGTGTGTGTTCCCAAGAATGCATCCAATGTTGGAACACACTTCCTCCATTGTTTTATCTCATTTTCTACCAACATAGATACATGTTTCTCATGATATTCATGTGTAAGATCCCTTGGATGTTGATCCCTTGGAGCTTCTTGCAAAGATACTAGAGCCCTTCTGGTGGAAGCAATTTCCTCACGTCCATCTCCAAATAGAAGTATATCTCCTCATGTTGTCACAATGCTAGAGGATCTTTCTAGCTCTTCCTCTTCCTTCTCCTCATCAATGGAAAATAACTCATCATTAAGAGACCCTTTTTCTTGATCTCCTCCTGAAAAATGAATCCTCATGTCTTCTTCTTGAGAAGAAAGATCTTGCTAAAGTGGGGCCTTTGCCCTTGGCAAAGCATGTAGGAGATCTTCAACCCCCTCAACAATGTATTGAAATGGAGTTGGCTTCATGGATCATTCCATATCATGCAAAGGTTTTGAATCCCTGGGCTTGGCTTTCTCACCTAAGGAAGCTTTAGATTGTTTTAAATCAAATATTTTCATGAAGCTCCTAGTGAACTTTTCATAAGTAGAGATATATACATTTTTCAATGAAGAATACTCAAATAACGACCAGGCATAATCCTTACATTGGAGATGCAGCGCTGCTACTCGTATGGATTCTTCTTCTGAAACTTGATGCAGTTGGAAATATGTGTCTAGCTTCCTTACCCAAGATTTAGCTGAGCTCTCAGGTGATCCTTCAAAAGTAGGTAGAAAGAACCTACCCAAAGTGTGTTGCATGCATCCTCTTCTTCTATTGTATTTGTTGGATCTTATTTCTTCTTTAAGTTGAAAAAAATCTTGGAAGCTTAGATGCTCCCTGAATCTTCTAGACTGAGATTCATATTATTTGATATAGTCACCAAGATTATCCTCCTTTTGTGTTCCTCTTTCTTCTCCTCTTGCTCAGAATGTAGGCATGCTACAATGTTGTAGATCTGATTATCTGGTTGAATGCTCACAAACATAGTATGAAGAACTAGGGCTTTCTTCATATGCAAATATTATTGAGGGATATTCACGTCTTTCACTCCTCATTCCCCTGATTTATATTTTAAGATCATGCATAGTTTGGAACCAAGTTTTTGAGAGATCCCTCCCTTTCATTCCTCTAGATGAAGGGGTTTTACCCTTGTTTTCTTTGTCATCAGTGTAATCAATCTTCTTCTTTGGTCTTCTATTTAGATACCTCTTCTCTCTATTATTAAGAGGTTATTTTTCTTCAAAAGACATATTGGATTCTTAGAAAGCATAGGCTGTGCCAAGATGATGCTTTGATACCACTATAATATTCCCAAATGGGGAATACAACAATACAAAACAGATTTGCAGGAAAATAACGCAATTCATCTAAATAAAAGTAGAAGCCCAATAAAAGGACCTTTCAATAGTATTTACAGCAGAAAAATAGATGTATAATGAGGCCCAAAAGATGCATATTTGGAAATACAAGTCACCAATAGAAGAAAATCCCTCCAAAGAGGTGTTGCAACCACATGTATAGAATAGAAATTCCTTGACAATGTTATTTTATGGAGATGCAAATGGTTGTTGATTACACTTTACATCTAGAGAATATAAGTGCATGAAAATTAATATCTGTAACATATCCATACACTATAGAGGCTCCTCTTTCTATTCCCCTTGGGGTTTTGAGCAAAACACCATGTACAAGTAGTAGATCTAAGATCTAAGTATGCATATCTGCAGAAAATGTTCAGATATTTAGAAGTATTCAGAAATATTCAGATCAAATCTCAAATCTACAATGTATAGATCTCCTCCAATGGATGTGCAAAGTGAAGGGCAGATCCCCAACACTTGAAAACTTTCTCTCCAACTGATGTGCCAAAACACCCTAAAATAGCACCTACAGGAATAATGAAAATTTGGAAGGGAAAATACACTGTATGGTTTAGAATATAGTTTGCCACATGCCAAGATCTGAAAATGATGCCCAAGCACTCCAATACTCTCCTCCAAATGGATTAGAAGCCTCCTCCACTTAAAAAGGGCACTGAAATGATCTAGATCTGAGTAGATCTAGCCTCCACTTACTACAACTTTCAAAGACAACCAAAACCTCAATAGTATCTGCATTTTAGTTGAAAGAAATAGCTTGGCCTTCATCCAGATAGTGGAAAATGTAGTACAAACTCTCCCAAGAGGCCTCTCAAGGAAAGAGGTGGGATTCTCGATCAGGAACGCCCAATGCTAAACAACATTATTCTCAGCTAAGCAATAGGAGAATGATATATGTCTAAACAGACAATATATTCAAAAATATAATGTTCATCAACAACCTTCTCATGCTTCCATCCTCTTCCTTTTATAAGTTAAGAGCTTACAAATCCTAAACCATGTTCA
Organism: Pinus albicaulis; assembly: GCA_034641835.2. NCBI lineage: Eukaryota > Viridiplantae > Streptophyta > Pinopsida > Pinales > Pinaceae > Pinus > Pinus albicaulis. Next base: position 1,725,584,492 of record CM076575.1, read on the forward strand.
ATGAAATAGCTCCTTTCACACAAGCCATCTCCATATAAAACTCCGTTGTGCCTCACTAATGGCCACTACTCTAAGAGAATGTTGTAGATTTGGTCAAGGTTGACCCAGTCAAAAAATCTAGCCCCTTTCACACCTAAGGGTGCTTGGTTACATAGCCAAGATTTAGCCTTTTTCACATTTGGCTCTGATTTATTCTTTATTATGAGTTTTATGAACCTCCTTTACACTTTTATTATTTAAGAAAAGAAAGGAAATAGAATTGAATATTCCAATTAGCTTAGGACTAATTAGGAATATTAAAAACGACTTCTTTTCTCCTCAAATTTGGCATTCATCTTCAACCTCGAAATAATACAGGCTCTTGACTCACGCACCAATTTGTTTCACATGTCCCGTGGCGACGCGTCTAAGGAGCACCTTTCATTTTCTAAATATGACATCATAAACACGGTCTTCCAATACATCTACGATTACAATATTGTTCTTTAGTCCTGAAAAATAAAATAACATACATTTTTTGATACGGGACCAAGACTCCCTTTGAAAGGTAACTGTACATATGTTCATCATGGTTTACCTCCCATCATCTCCAAACTCTATGTTTTGTTTGAGGTCGTTCTCCTCCAATTCACTAAATAGATCTCTATTCCCCATCATATGGAACAAGGCACTGCTATCTAGATACCACATGCATCCCATTACAGTGCTTTCCATGCATACAATGAGAGTAAAATCAAGATTTAATTGTGAAGCTAGCGCTTCACCTACTACAACTGCGGGCTCCTCCTTGCTTGCCTTCTTCAGTACATAATTCAAGGCATATTGCCTATGCTCATGATAGTGAAAGTACTTGATCTTCTACAAGTATCTCTTGCCATCTTCACCTTGGGACTTCTTTCCCTTGGATTTATTTCCTTTTCCGACCAATGCAAAATATTATTCTTTGTCTTTGCTGGAGGTCCCATCTCTGGTGCTCCTCCTTGTCTCTTCTATTACGAATTTGAACCACAAATGATCCCAGTATGGTAGCTTATCCCTCCCATTCATAGATTCATTGTAACTAAGGCTGACCAAATAATCCTGGGCTATTGTCACACCAACAATTTCAAGTTAATCTCTACATTGAGTGAACTTTGTCAAGTATTTTGGTATCATCTCGTCCTCCTCCAACTTGATCTTTCTTAGTTTGTCTTTCAACAGTAACTTCCCATGGTCACTGCTATTCTGAAACGGATCTATGAAGGCCTTCCATATATCATATGGAGTCACCTTCCCATGGAGACTTGATACAATATTATATTAAACTCCTTCTAACAATATCATTCTCACCTTTTCTTCCTTCCTCTTCCATGCGTCAAGAAGTTCAGAATCTGCTGCTGTAGACTAGGGAATATTACTATGTATGAATTCCTTCAGTCTATTGTCCTTGAGAACTGCCTCCATCCTGTCCTTCCATACTATGTAATTTTAATTTCCCTCAAGGGAATATTCAAGTCTCAAGCCTTTGAAAGACATCTTGATCTGTTGCTCAATATTGAGGAATAAATATGCAAATTTGAACCTGTTAAAAAAAACTCAATTTATTCTCTTCTATTGTGATTCTTGTCACTTTGTTACCAAGTATAAAATATAGCAATAAGATCAGATTGAATCCCGTTGTTATATTTTCTACATTTCTTATGGAAATAATATCTCTTTTCCTCTTGTATTGATGGGTAAATATTATTTTTATTATGTGGCTTATATGCATGATAAATTCTTGTTATTTTTGTTGTTTATATGTTCTTTATGAATGTGTTCTATGAAACTGATGATGTATGGCTCTCATCATGTTTTGACCTATAAATGAATGAACAATCAATCTATGACTTAATAGATGATAACACAACTAATGTGATGAGGCAAAAATGCTTCTTAGTGATTCTTAGATAAGTATGAGATCCCTATGCTTAGATATGTTGTTCAAACCTATAGATTACATATTTGTGACATGTGTTGATGAAATGGTTGTTATGGATAGTAGGGGTCTAGTCAACTTCTTATTCAAGTGATTGCATTTACATCGTTATTTCATTGTTATATTTCATTTCTAGAAATTTCATGGAATTTTGGGTACTGACCTGAGCCCTGGGCCTAAAAAAGTAGCACATAAATCAGGTATGTAGGCACAAAACTACATGGAAAATTACCTAGTTGCATGAATGCCCATGTTATGCGATCGCCTGGAGGTTTCCAATCACACTCTTGCCCATTTCAAGGGACCGACTAGGGGATTGATGCACTAAAATGTCAGTTTGACTCAAAGGCTAGCCTCCTAGAAGGTTTGGATGGCTCCTGGATGTCCTGTAGCATGTAAAGAAGGTTTTTGTTGTTGTGTTCCATTGATTCCACTTCCTTAAATTATGTTATGAAACCATCTCACAAAATAGAAGAAAAGAGAGATCAACACCTTAGAAATCAGCCTCTTCGAGGGGGAAACCTCCTTTACATTACATAAATGAACAATTATTAGATGATACCAATGAAAAAACATCATATATATATATATATATATATATATATGAGTCTAATAGGTCGCAATATAATCCTAGCCGGCATAAAAATAACAATGTAAGGGCACAACAATAAAAATAGTGAGCTTCTATGGGGCACAATAATAAAAATAAGGGGGCTATACTAACATTATAAATAAGGGGATACACTAGTATTATAGGGACCTAACATGCCCCTCTCCTTCAAAAAGAAATTGTCCTCAAAACTTGATTATGTTTGGATGCTTCTTTATAAAATTCCCATCCTCCCATGTGGAATATTAAGCGGTTAATTTCTTCCATTTGCTGAGATACTCTGAAATTGATCGATTTCGTAGTTGTCGAGTTCTTGTTTCCGTGATTGCTTCAGGTTCAAGTATGATTTTTCCTTCCTCGTCATGTTCTGGAAATATTGTTTGAATTGGGATTTTTTCACCTATAACCTTCTTTAAGCATGAAACATGGAAAACTAGGTGCACTCAAGAAGACACATGCAACTCCAATTTGTATTCCATAGTACCAATATTTTGCAGCAGCTTGTAAGGACTATAATATTTTAGTGTTAATTTATTATACTTCTTAGCTTGCTTGAGGGACATTGGTTTGTATGGTTGTAGCCATAAACATATCCATTCAACTACATCAAAAAATATTTTCCTACGATTTTGATATGTCTATTGTATTATTCGATTCTGCACCAAAGTTAGGTTATCCTTTAAGAGTTGGAGAGCTCCTTGTTTACGCTCGATGTGATATTCCACTGCTTGATAATAAATGTTAGATTTCATTTAATCCTTCAAACCATACACCTTAGCCTCCATGTATTATTTTAAACCATCGATGTCAACATTGGTTGCTCTTTCTGAGATCGAAATTTGTTGCATTTGGTACTGTAATTTTGATATATCATACTAAAATTATTCCTCTTCAAGTGTCATAGTAGATTTTTTTTATGGCTTAATGGGTGCATAGCTCTTTTTTAGAGGAATTTTAGAACCCAATACCGATATCTATGCTTAAACATTCCCTTGGAATCACTTCAAACTGATTTTTCAAACAAACGTTATGTAATTTGAAAAAAACGATACACACTTTTTTCTTCCTTTTGAGGAGCTCGCTATTGATCTTGTTGTATATCTATGATTTTAGATCCCCAATATTTTAGCTTTAGTCCTTTAGTATCCCTCTGAGTCTTCTTTCCAATGCCAGAGGTCAAGCCTGATTTGGATTTTGCAAGACAAATTTGTGTCCAATATCCCACAACGACCTAATTATGGACTGGTTCATTCAAGCGAACTTGTACAGAAAGACACATGTCACTGTTTCATCCTTCCTCCATGAAGTTGATAGAACAGGAAAAAAATTATGTGCAATTTTGGCTAATTCTTATAGAATTCCCATCCGATGTCTGAAACGAAATTTATGACAATTTTTTCCCGACCACCTGTTTGAAATAAAATTCTAGAACATGCAAAAACCCTGACTCCCTCAGATCATATCTCCAAAATCATAGCAAATCAAGATTTGAAATTTGTACATGACATTCCTAAGGATTTTCGCTCGAATGGGTTTTTATTGTAGCTTCTGAAACATTGTAGAAAAAAACTATTGCAAACATTCCACAATGACCTATTTGAAACAATGAAACCTTAGAATCCAAAGATTTGATACCAAATGTTATGAAACTAGATCACAAAATAGAAGAAAAGAGAGATCAATGCCCTAGAAATGAGCCTCTTCGAGGGGGAAACCTCCTTTACATCATATAATTGAACAATTCTTAGATGATAAAAATAAGAAAACCTCCTTTATATATATAGGATTCTAATGGGTCATAATATAATCCTAGCTGACATAACAATAACAATGTAAGGGCACAATAATAACAATAGTGGGCTTCTATGGGGCACAATAATAAAAATAAGGGGGCTATACTAACAATAAAAATAAGGGGATACACTAGTATTAGAGGGACCTAGAAAATTATACATAGGGATTTGAATCATATCATAGTAATGCTTCATCACATGTTTACCCCAGCTGGCAGGTTACTTGGGTAGATGTGGGAGGAGGGTGTTACAAAGTGGTATCAGAGCAGGTTTCGTTCCCTTTGGATGGTGTCTAGTTTCCGGTCTCTTTCTATGATATCTGATACCACAGAGTGGTATGAGAGCATGGTTCAACACTTGGACTAGATGGGCGGTGTGTGTTGGTTGTGCATTCATGTTGATTGCATATGTGTTCCTTTTTCTTATGGTTTATGTGCTTGTTTCAAATGCATGTCGTTGGTCATAGTTGTTGTGGTGTCACCATGTAGAATTTGTTAATGTTTATGTTGGGATGTGTTTTTCATGAATGAGTGTCAACTATATATCCATTTTTTATGCACATTAGTGTCTATATGTTTTTATGCATGAATTTTCATGGTTAACATTGTCATCCATGAGATCATTGTATGAATTTTAGGTCATTATGATGCTATTGGTATGTTATGATGTTGATGTTTTTGTCGAGATAGAGCATGAGATGAAGATAAACAAAGAAAAGGTGTGGTAATAGACTATAGAAATTTGAATAATTTGCTGAATTATTCACCGAGATTATCCTGATTGTACACTATTTAAGCTTCATGCATAATACATAACCTCTTCTACAATTGATCATCAATATGCGGAAATAGAAACAGTCGCATGCGCTCATAAAACAATAATCAAGCACACATATCAACACAATATGTAATGGGGAAAGAAATAGCTGAAAACCCCCAACTATCTGTATAGTATAATGATAGAGAACATGTAACAATACATAGAAAAATACTCCTCACAAGTACTCAATACTATCTCCAAAGTTACACACAAACTAACTGAGATTTGAACAAGTCATGGGTTCAAATCTTCTCCACAAGTCTGCATGCCTCTACTGCGCAATCCAAGTGAGACATGAATGAGATCCAAGTTCGAATCCCAATAGCTCCAACTGTGCAATCCTGATTGGAAATCTTCATCAATGTGTGTGAAAATCTCATGCACATCCAATAGTCACAACTGATAGCAAACTCACCCTTTCACCCACCTCTAACACTGGTCTCCACTGAAATATACATGCATTGTAGTTAACTGATGTGTTCTTTAGTTGAATTATGAGTTAATAATTAGTGAATTAATTAATAATTAATTCACATCACTCATCACTACTGTATTTTTCAGTTAGACTAAATACAACTAGTTCAACTAAGTTAAACAGAACACAACTCCACCAACTATCTCATCAACTCCACCAAACTCTACCACTTGAGTTCTAACTGAAGTCAACCATGAAATAGCTCAACTAACCCCTAGGAAAAGTGTATTTCCTTCTGTCAGCTGCATGTGCCACATCCAAGCATCAAACTGAAGTGCTCCAAGAGGATAAGATAATGTTTATAGTCTAAATATTATTAAGGGTTAATAATATTTGACTGTTCTATTTTTAGCTCGACAGTTTAAAAATAGAAATTGCCCAATGTCTAAAAATAGAGGTCCATATATTTTTACCAACTCGACCAATCATCCATAAATAGCATCTTGCAACTCATAGACCATGATCCATATGTCTAAAAATAGACTTTGCGCCAAAAATAGCCTGCGGGCCCACTTAGTGAAGGCGACTTCTTTTCACTAAGCTCCATCATCTTGTTGCATTTTCAACACTCCCTCTCAACAAGATATGGATTATCTGCAACCCCTATCCTGCCTCTGTGGAATTCGAATTTTCTCCTGGTGAGTGCCTTCGTCAAGATGTCAGCATCCTGATCCTCCGTGGGAATATATGAAAGTAACATGATTCTCCGCTGCACACAATATATGATATGATGGTGCCTGATGTCGATGTGTTTGGATCTATCATGAAATACTGGATTAGCTGAGAGTTTAATGTAACTCTAGTTATCACAATAAATCACAGTAGGCTCCAAATGCAACCCAAACAATCCAACCAGAATCTTTCTTATCCAAATATCCTCGCATGGAGCCAAGCTTGCTGCCATGTACTCGGCCTCCGCGGAACTGAGTGTCACGGATCTCTGCTTCCTGCTGTACTAGGAAACTGCTGTCGACCTGATATTGAAGATCCCTCCAGATGTGCTCTTTTGGTCTGTTGGGCTCCCTGCCCAATCTGCATCTGTGAAGCCACATAGCTTCACCTCATCCTCCTATCTGTACCACAGACCATATCCCGATGTGCCTCTAAGATAATGCAATACATGTTTTCCTACCTTCCAGAAGAGCTTGGTAGGCTTAACCATAGCTTGCGAAAGTTGGTTAACAACATAGCATATATCAGGTCGTGTATTGAACAGATACATAAGCGACCCCACCAACTGTCGATAAACTGTGGCATCCACTACCTTCGCTGAAGTAGCATCCTCGTTCCTCCAACCTCTAGGAATAGGAGTATCAACAGGCTTGTAGTCATCCATTTTGAACTTCTCTAGTATCTCCCAAGAATACTTACCCTAAGAAACAAACAGTCCACCACTGCGCTGCCAGATTTCCAATCCCAGGAAATAATGAAGGAGGCCCAAGTCCTTCATCTCAAACTCTCTAGAAAGATCGTCCTTGCATGAAAGTATCAACAGCTCATCTCCCGTCAAAATTAGATCATCTACATATAGTACAATGATCAGCAACTTCCCCTCCACCACAATCTGGTACAGGTTACGATCCGCCTCACTCTTGGAGAATCCAAGTCCGGTGAAGTAACTTTCTATCCATGTGTACCAAGCACGAGGTGCTTGCTTCAACCCGTACAGTGCTCTCTTGAGTCTGCACACATGCGACTCACTGCTGAAGATCTCAAAACCTTCGAGCTGCTCTAGGTACACCTCCTCCTCAATGACTCCGTTGAGGAACGCAGTCTTCACATCCATTCTATGGATGTGCCACCCCATCTGCACTGAGAGAGCAAGGATCGTCCGTATGGAAGAGTACCTTGCAACAGGTGCAAAGGTCTCCTCATAATCGATCCCCTCAATCTGTGAGAAGCCACGGGAAAAAAAATATTTCCTTGTACTTCTCCACACTCCCGTCAGCCACCTGCTTCACCTTGTAGATCCATCGAGAACCCACCACTTATTTCCCTTCCGGTCGCGGGACAATCTCCCATGCACTGTTTCTGACAATCGAATCATACTCTTCCACCATGGCATCTACCCATGCGGGATCCTCCACAGCTTCCTCGAATGAGGATGGCTCTGTCACGACACATTTTCTCATAAAAGCCATGTATCTATTGTACCAGTCCGGTGATTGTCTCTGTCTGCGCTGTGCTGTAGGTGGTCCTACAACCTTCTCTGCATCTCGAGCCAGTCGCTCAGATTCTATAGTGCGCTTGCGCCCTCTGATGGTTGGCGTTGCATGAGTGGTCTGTTCCACTCCACGAACTTCCTCTTGTGGCTGATCCACATCCGGAAGCTCATCCTTAGGAACTAATAGCTCCTCATCTGCATGAAAGAGTGGCTCCCTCTAAAGCGAACACTTCATGGCTTTCTCCTTCTGAAATTTGATATCCCGTCACACAACAGTCTTGCGACTGTCTGGAAAATACACATGATAGTTGTGGGGCGTATCAGTGTACCCCACAAATATTCCAACCTCTACGGTCGGATCCAGCTTCTTTCTGGCATCCTTCGTCACATGCATGTAGACACGTGAACCAAAAATCCTCAAATGGGAAATATCAGGTCTCTTACCAGAAAACGCCTCCTCTGGTGTACTCATGCCAAGTATCTTGTGAGGACAATAGTTCTGCACATACATTGCAGTATTTCATGCTTTGGCCCACAAGTGAAGGGGTAGGCCGTGATCATGCAACATCGCCCATGCAGAACCCACGATTTTTCTGTTCTTCTGCTCATCAATCCCGTTCTACTGTGGGTTATGGGGTGCGATGAGCTCTCTCTGAATCCCTTCTATGCTGCAAAAGTCCTTGAATTCAGCAGAGGTGAATTCACCACCATTGTCGCTCCTAAGAGCCTTCACATGCTTCCCCAATTCCTTCTCAACCAACGCCTTGAACTCACAGAACTTTGAGTATGTCTCACTCTTCTTCTGTAATGAAGAAGATTCAACACTTCCGAGAGAAATCATCAACAAAGATCACATAGTACTTGTGCTTTGCTATCGAAGCTGCTGAGAAAGGTCCACACATGTCTATGTGGATTCTCTCAAGGATCGTCGTGCCGCAACTATCCTTCTCATGAAAGGCGGCTTTCACAAATTTTCCTAAGGTACACCCCTTGCACTGATCTAACTGTGCAAGAGTTCCCTTAGGAAGCCCAGTAGAAATCTACTGCAGTATCTTCAAAGCTCCATGGTGAAGGTGGCCCAATCTCCGATGCCATAGCTCGCCATCATCCTGGCTCACCACTCCTTCCGCCTTGCATGTCATTGCTGCATAGCCATCTACTTGCAACTGATAAAGGTTCTTGACTTGAACCCCTATCTTCCAAGTTTCTCCAGTTGTCTTACTGCGTAGGAAGGCTTTTCCTTCTCTAAAGACCACATCATACCCCTTGTCTTCCAACATTGCCACAGAGATCAGATTCTTCATCAGTCCTAGAACATGAATACTTCCTTCAATATGAAGGGTTTACTAGACTCCCTCTCAAAGGAAATGGTACCGATACCGGTCACACTGTATCTACCATCATCACCCATCTCGATGTGCACTCCAATATCTTTCTCCTCCAGATCTGAAAACAAATCCCGATCTCCAGTCATGTGAAATGATGCACCACTGTCCAAGAACCATACTGATCCCATCACACTTGAGACCAAGCATGAGATCAGCGAAAAATATAGCTCGAACTGGGAGGCCAATGCCTCTCCCGTTGCATATCCCGCAGCATGCTTATTTTTCTTCTTCTGCGGACAATTTGTGGCATAATGTCCGTGTTGGTGACAGTGAAAGCACTTCACCTTAGACATGTCTTGATTCTTGCCTTTCGCACCAGAGTGAGAAGCTTTCTTGCTCTTCCCCTTCTTTGCTTTGGCAGCCAAAGCGCAATTTTCTTCATCAGATGCCTTTGATGAAGATCCGTCCCTGGTTGTCCACCTGAACTCCTCTTGCATGAGATCCGACCAAAGTCGCTCCCAGCCCGGCAACTTCTCTCAACCATTGACAAAGTCCTGATAGGAATGCCAACTCTTCGGAAGACCAAGGAGAGCCAGGTCCACCAAGTCCTCATCATCGATAGTCACCCCCACACTTCCCATCTCATCTCTACATTGAGTGAACTTCGTGAGGTACTTGGCGATATTGTCGCCTTTCTCCATCCTAACGTTTCTGAGTTTATCCTTGAGCGCCAACTTCCTATGGTCGCTCTTTCTCTAGAATAGATCTGTCAGCGCTTTCCACATCAAGTACGAAAAATCTTTTCCATGCAGGCTGGATACAATGTGATCCTTCACGCCCTCCAACAGAATCCTTCGACATTTCACCATCTTCTTTTTCCAAGCCTCAACTTGAGCAGCATCAGTAGGCTTTGGGATCTCAGCATCTATGAAATCCTTCAGCCCGTTATCATCTAATACCACCTCCATTCTGTCCTTCCATGCAACATAATTCGAACTGCCCTCAAGGGCATATTCCAGTCGCAAACCGTTGAAAGACATTTCAACTCCGGCACCAAGAAAAACAAACTGCTGCAAAATTCGAATTCCAAGCTCAAAACTCCAACTGCTTCTCGATCTAAAACCCATGAGAACAAAGTATTTCTAGCACAGAGATCGACTGTAGGGGAATTTACTGGATATATCACCTTTCAAGGAAAGGATGGATCCAGAGGCTACCTGGCCCGCTTACAGACTCTGTCTACCGAAATAAATTGTAATCACTGTAATAGATCCGATGATCAATTTCGCTCCGATACCATGTAGAAATTTGAATAATTTGTTGAATTATTCACCGAGATTATCCTGATTACACACTATTTAAGCTTCATGCATAATACATAACCTCTTCTACAATTGATCATCAATATGCGGAAATAGAAAGCAGTCGCATGCGCTCATTAAAACATAATCAAGCACACATATCAACATAGGATGTAATGGGGAAAGCAATAGTTGAAAACCCCCAACTATCTATATAGTATAATGATAGAGAAAATGTAACAATACATAGCACAATACTCCTCACAAGTACTCAGTACTATCTCCAAAAAGTTACACACAAACTAACTGAGATTTGAACAAGTCATGGGTTCAAATCTTCTCCACAAGTCTGCCTGCCTCTACTGCGCAATCCAAGTGAGTAATGAATGAGATCCAAGTTCAAATCCCACTAGCTCCAACTGCGCAATCCTCATTGGCAATCTCCATCAATGTGTGTGCAAATCTCATGCACAATCATGGTCACAACTAATAGTCACACACACCCTTTCACCCACCTCTAACACTGGTCTCCACTGAACTGTCCATGCATTGCAGTTAACTGATGTGTTCTTTAGTTGATTTATGAGTTAATAATTAGTGAATTAATTAATAATTAATTCACACCACTCATCACTAGTGTATTTTTCGGTTAGACTAAATACAACTAGTTCAACTAAGTTAAACCGAACACAACTCCACCAACTGTCTCATCAACTCCACCAAACTCTACCACATGAGTTCTAACTGAAGTCAACCATGCAATAGCTCAACTAACCCTTATGAAAAGCGTATTTCCTTCTGTCAGCTGCATGTGCCACATCCAAGCATCAAACTAAAGTGCTCCAAGAGGATAAGATAATGTTTATAGTCTAAATATTATTAAGGGTTAATAATATTTGACTGTTCTATTTTTAGCTCGACAATCTAAAAATAGAAACCGCCCAATGTCTAAAAATAGAGGTCAATCTATTTTTACCAACTTGACCAATCATCCATAAATAGCATCCTGCAACTCATATACCATGATCCATATGTCTAAAAATAGACTTTGCGCCAAAAATAGCCTGCGGGCCCACTTAGTGAAGGCGACTTCATTTCACTAAGCTCCATCATCTTGTTGCATTTTCAACATAGAATTTTGGGTAAGAGTAGGTCGTCATACAAGTATTGTATGATTGACATGTAGGTATGTTATTTAATGGATTTTTATATGAATTATGGTTATATACATGTTTTTCATTTTATTATTATTGTCCTCACATGTTTGATAAATGCTAGTTGATCAGTGTGGTCATATTCACATGTGCCTAATAGTCATGCATGGTAGTAACTTGTTGTTATATGCATTGTTTTTGTTGTTTTATGTTATTTAACTTCATCATCATGTTATATGTTGTTGATATGTATTTTATATGTTAACATGTTGATTTTTATATGATATTTAACTTGATGATTATGTTATATGTTTTTGATGAGTATGTTATATGTTAAATTCTTGTTATTATATGCTAGTTAACCTGAGAATTAAGGTTGTTGTATTAATATCTTGATGTTATATGTATCGTGTTGATCTATATTGGTCTATGTAGATGGTTAGGGTAGTGACATTTAGGTATGAGATGATATATTTGTGATAGTGTGTTGTAATCAACTAGACTGAATGTGCATACACGATTGTTATGCATGATTGACAATTGTTTATGAGTTTATGATGTGAACATGTTATCTAGTTATTGTGATGGATATCATGACATTATTTATGTTTTATTTGATATGTTGAGAAGACATATTGTGCTAATCTAGATTGATTGTGTGGAAAAATTATCCTCCCATGAGATACATTAAGGTATGAGTTTGATTACGTCATATATTTGGTGCTTGAATGCTTGATTGTGTTGTCTATTTGGTGTAGAAATTATATAAACATATATATGTCAATGGATTCAATCTGATCAAGAAATGTAATAAAGCTAAATAATGAATCCTTCTACAAATCAATTGCAGAAAATAAACATGATCGCCAATCACAACAAGTAAAGAAAGAAGCTAATCAAAACCACAAGATAGATAATTTTCCGGAGGAAATATTATTGCTCAAGACCCATCTATCATATATTTTATATTCCTTAAGGAATCATGAAAAAATTACAATGCACTCTTCTCACAAGAGTCTCCTGCACTATGCCTATCGTCTCACACTGATCCAGGAAAAATTGACCAACACTTAGCCAACTCTCAGCCTATATTCAACCTACCTTGATCACATAATTCCTGATTAATGCAATCCCTATTCTTTAGGAATTTTAGCCTTCGTCAATTGTGCTGATTATCATGGGAATATTGTGGTGTTTTAACAATATCTAGGCAATATGCTAATATCAGAACTAATAGTTAAATTCCCTTTAACCTTTTTCTCAACTGGGTCTCCACTGGAACTGACATGCATGTAGCTATTAAGAGTAAATCATTAGTCACTTTACATATCACTGCATGTGAATAAAATATGATTTAATTCACTTGATCTCATACTAGTGCAACAATAAGTTACAACTAGTTACATTGACTTTAACTCACTTAATTGAGTTAACTCATTTCTCATGCATTAAGCTAATACATTAACTGCAATTAAACTCTAAAACACATAGAATCACTCTGCAAGCCTCACCAACCACCCTCAACTCGAAATTCATGAGATAACTGAGTTTATCACACTCAGTTAACTATCACAAGTGATTATGAGATAAGATTACATTTTATTGTCCAATTTAATTAAGGGATAATTAATTTTGACACATATCCCGTTTATTAAATAAATTGAATTTCACACTAATGTATCTCTAGGACCCATCACTAAACGACCTATTCTCCCACGCTAGTGTATGTTCTATCATGTAGTTTCTGGATGCCAATTTCACTATTTCTTGTTGCAAACTTCAACACTCCCTCTCAATAAGAAAGGAATGTTCTTGCATGCGACATGTAACTCTTGCATGCAACACTTCTCTAGTGTTGTTCGAACATGAAAATTTTGTATGCAACACTTCTGAAACTAAATAGCCTCCAAAAAACTGAATCAGTATAATGCATCTGTCATGAGAGTCTTCTAACTGCTGCTAGCTAATACACATGTCTACTGGACTCTCTATGCTATTGAAATCTGCATCGATGCACTCTGCACTGTTGCCAAGTCTGATTTACACTCCAGTATCTAACACATGTCACTCTGATTTCTATCTTCCTAACATATAACTGCATAAATCTAACTGATCATGATACTATTGTACTATGGGCTCCTCGTAGCCAATTTCGATCCATGATACACACCATCTCAATGAACCCTACCCAAATTTCTTGTTGGGATTAATTTTACACCTCGCCTTACCTCACACTTGGAGGTATAACTACATGTACTCCCTCTGCCCATATAGCTCGAAATTTATCTTCTTGAGTGGTTTCTGCCACTCCATGATCCTTTTCATGTTGCTGATCCACATATTGAGGTTCATTATTTGGAACCAAGAGTTCCTCATCTGCATGCAAATGAAGCTCCCTCTCAAGGGACAATTACATGGATTTCTCACACTTCCCCATGGTACATCCCTTACATGTGTCTATCTATGCAAGAGTACCCTATGGAAGCCCCATAGAATTCTGATACATGACCCTCAAAGTTCTGTGGTGTAGATGGCCCAATATCATGTGCCATAACTCACCCTCATCCCGGCTCACCACTTTGTTTGCCTTACCCAGCAATGTTGCACAACCATCTACATCAAGTTTATAGATATTCTTCACACAAATCCTGATATTTTTGGCTTGTATTTTGGCTTTGTGTCGAAGGAAAGCTTTCCCTTCACAAAAACCACAACATAGCCTCTATCCTGCAACATTGCATTTGGAACTAAATTATTTTTCAAGCCTAGTACATGCATTACATATTTTAATAAAAATGGTTTAACTGATTGTCTCTAGAAAGTATCTATACCAATCTCGGTAGCGCTATACCTTCTGTCATCACCCATTTTGATATGCATCTGAGGTCCTTCTCCTCCAGGCTACTGAAATGTTCTTTTTTTCCCATCATGTGGAAATATGCACCATTATCCAAGCACCACCGTGATCCCATTGCACTTGAAACCATGCATGCGATCAACGAGAAGTATAACTCAAATTGCGAGGCCAAATTCTCACCAACTACAGATCATGAAGCCTTATTATTCTTCTTCTTTTGTGGATAATTAGTGGCATAATGTCCATGCTCGTGACAGTGAAAAAACTTCACTCCGGACATGTCGCACTCTTTTCCTTCTTCGCCGGACTCAAATTTGGAATAGGATTTATTTCCCTTCCTCTTATTCACCTTACCAGCTAAGGTGAAATTTTGTTCATCATCTTCCTTCGATGAAGATCCATCCCTAGTATTCCACCTGAATTATTCTTGCACCAAATCTAACCAAAGTCGTTCCCAATCTAGTAGTTTCTCCCTCCCATTGACAAAGTCCTAATAACTATGCCAACTCTTGGGAAGTCCTAGAAGAGCTAGGCTCACCAAGTCATCATACACGACATTAATTCCTACACTCACAAGATCAACCCGACATTGGACAAACTTTGTTAAATATTTCATAATAATGTCGCCTTTCTCCATTTTTATTTTCCCGAGCTTATCCTTTAGTGCCAGTTTTCTATGATCACTTCTACTCTGAAACAGATCTGCCAAAGCCTTCCACATTGCATATGGAGTTTTTTTTCCATGGATACTTGATATATTGTGGTATCATACTCCCTCTAGTAAGATCCTCCTCGTTGTTGCAACCTTATTTTTCCAAGAATCAAGATTTGTGGCATTTGCTACAATGGGGTCGAGAACATCATTATCAATGAATTCTTTCAACCTATTGTCCTCCAGTACTGCCTCCATCCTGTCTTTCCACACAATATAGTTAGAGATTCCCTCGAGTGCATACTCCAATATCAAGCTATTGAAAGCCATTTCGATCCTGATTCACCTGTCACACCCAGAATAATTTTGCAAATTCGAATTATATTTAGTCACTAACTCAACTTCTCCTCCACTATACTGATTTATTGTGCTTTGATATCATGTAGAAACTATACAAACATATGTATATCAATGGATTCAATCTGATAAAGAAATGTACTAAAGCTAGATACTAAATCATTCTACAAATCAATTGCGGAAAATAAACATGATCGCAAATCACAATAGGTAGAGAAAGAAGCCAATCAAAACCACAACACAGATAATTTTCCCGGGAAAGTTTACTACTCAAAACCCCTCTATCATATATTGTATATTCCACAAGGAATCATGAAACAATACAATGCACTCTTCTCACAAGAGTCTCCTGCACTGTTCCTATCATCTCACACCGATCCTGACAAATTCAACCAACACTTAGCCAATTCTTAGCCTGTCTTCAACCTACCTTGCTCACATAATTCCTGATGAATGCTAGGACGCATCACTACACGACCTCTGGTCCCACACTAGTGTAGGTGCTGTAATGTTGTTTCTAGATGCCA
The DNA here is from genome assembly GCA_034641835.2 of Pinus albicaulis. Lineage (NCBI taxonomy): Eukaryota > Viridiplantae > Streptophyta > Pinopsida > Pinales > Pinaceae > Pinus > Pinus albicaulis. Next base: position 1,725,600,486 of record CM076575.1, read on the forward strand.
ATTTATCTATTTCTTGTTGCAAAATTCAACATTTGGTGTTTGATTTTTTAGTGTCTATTAATTACAATAGTTGATTTATCTAACATGGTGTGTTTAGAGTTTTTTTGAATGTTTGATTAATTGCAAGATATGAGTATGTGTCTATAAGATCGCTTGAAGAAATAATATTCTTTTAATATTGTCGTACTAACACATATGTGTTGAGACAACTAATATGTACTTGAGTCTAAGTAGGTGATAATTGTAGGAGTATGTATTATCGCTGATGAATGTGATTTGATTTTTTATTATGACATGGTTGTTAGACTTGGTAAATGTTGATTTAAAATTAATATATATGTTGTCTTGATATTTGGAACATGTGACCGACCAGTGTGTTCATTTACATAACACTGTGCTTGGAAAAACAAGGTAAGGTAACTGGTATATTGTTATATTTAACTATGCATTGAGAGTTATGTGTTTATGGTAGTACGATACATGGAATTGAATGGAAAAAGAGTCTGCCATGAAATCTTGTAGAGGACTCAGGTTGAGATATCCCTTGGAGGAATTTGGAACCCATTGGGATTGAGTCATAGTGTTTTTTGTTAGTCTTGTGCCTATGGTATTTTTTAGTTGTTATGCTTGATTTGTGGTTTTTTATGTCTAGTTCAAGGCCTTTCTACTTTTTTTGTGGTGTTGTATTGCTATTGGTTTTCCATGGTTTTAGTTTTGGTTGAATTTGGTTCTTCCTTTTATGTTTTGAGGGTCTTGCAAATTGGTTTAAGAAAGAGGAAAGTTAATGGAGCTTGTATAAAGTTGTTTGGTACCCAACAAGTAATGGAAGACTTAGACGAAGCTCATTACATGAGTAATTAAAGTTGAAGGAAAGAGTATGATAGTGAATTGGATTGATCTGGTCCATTGGTGTAAATGGATGGTGGTAGGACAATCATGAGAAAGGTAATCAAGTAAGCTAAACTAAATATACTTGTGGCATCATATTCCTTGGATATGTTGGGAACTATTATTCTCAATGTTGTGGATGGTGTGCATGGATCAAGGCCCTTATCTTAACCTTGATATTATGATATCTGTAATTTTTTTGTGAGTATTATTATGATGATGTCTATATATGTATATATGTATGTATGTATGTATGTATGTATGTATTCCATGTTTGACAGGGTCGTCATGGATCATGAATTTTTTATGATAATGTTTATATGTATATATGTAGGTATGTATGTCATTGTCTGAGAGGATCATGATTCTCTTATGCTTATGTTTGTATATATGTATGTATGTATGTATATATCTATGTCACTATATGACAGGGTTGTTAGGGATCATTCTTGTGGAGGAATGATTTCTCATGTAGGTGAATGGAATGAAGATGTTCTTGGTCTTATGAAGAATCAAGAGGGAAGACTAGTCCTGACAGATATATGAGGTCAGTATCATGTGGACATGAATTTATATCATATTCTTATACTATGCCTATGTTTATGTTATGGACAGGTAATGTTGATGTGTACATCAGTGAAGTGAAAGTAGTGTGATCTGTGGCATGATAGGATAAGCATTGATAGTGGAAATAAACTAGAATAAAGGTTTCTTTATGGAGTCATTGTGTGGTCTATGGATGTGTAGTACTATTGTTGTGTATATGTTGCACATGTTATATATTCAGTGATTGTACCTATGGTGATGTGCACATGTAACATATGTAGTATTGTGTACATATGATGTTGTATTCCTGTTATATATATGGTGTCGTGTGTATATTTCATATGTAGTGTTGGGTATATATGGTGCTATGTACATGGCGGATATGCGGTGTAGTGTACATATCGTACTATGTACATGTTAGATATGTGGTGTTGTGTGCAAGTTGGATATGCGGTGCTATGTACATGTTGTATATGCAGTGCTAGGTACATATGGTGTTGTGTGCATGATATACATATGGTGCTATGTACATATGGTTTTGTGTACACGATTTTACATGTGGTGTTGTGTGTACGTGGTGCTATGTACATGTTGTACATGTGGTGTGTTGTGTAGATGGTGTTGTGTACATGTGATGCATGTACCGTTGTGTACATGTCGTGCGGATGGTGTTGTGAACATGTGGTATTGTGTACACATTGTACATGTAATGTTGTGTAGATATTGTAAAGGTGGTGTTGTGTACATGTGGTATTGTTTACATGTTGTGGATGTGGTACTATTGTACATGTGGTATTGTATGCATGTCGTACATGTTGTGTTGTGCACTTGTCATATTGTGTGCATGAGGTGCATGTTGTTTTATGTATGTGTGGTGTTGTGAATATGCATCGTGTATTCATGGTATTGTGACATGTGTATTCGCTATGTTGTAATATGTGTAAATATATGTATTTTGTTTTGCACTGCATGTAGGTGTATGTATTGTGTTGTTTCATACACTAGGTGTAGGCATATGTATTGTGTTGTGTCGTACACTAGGTGTAGGTGTATGTGTTGTATGTCATGTGTAAGTGTATGTATTGTGTAATGTTGTACACCATGTGTGGATTTATGTGTTTTGATGAACTTTGGGTATGTGTACACGATTGAAGGGAACCAAAGGCACTATGTTCTTATCGGGTCTGGCAACCGATCTAGTGTGTGTACAAAAAGAACAAAGGAAGAAGTAATGATCAATTAAAGGATAAGTGTCAATATTTTATTTAATTTTCGATTATGAATGTGATTTATTATTATGGTTTATCATGGTTACATGTGATCTATGATTATAATTTATTATGGTTTCATTTGAGCTAACCAGATGTGATATGTCTATACGTGATGATTTGGTCAAACAATTAGTTTGAATTGTTGTGAAAGGAACTAAAAATAATTTCTAGTGTACCTTGCTGATGAGATAACAATGAGGTATGATGTGAATTTATTTCAAATTATTTTGAATCTAATGGAAATTATGTTCTTGGTACAAGAAAAGCACGTAATGAGTGATTGGGTGGTTGAAATTGACTGCAAGAATTAACAACATCAAAAACAAAAGGAATTGGGACATACAACAGTATGTTGGTAAATCACTTTAGGAGAAATTCCATTGTGGGACACTAGTACCCAATAGTATCCACTGATTTCCATGAGCATCATCTGACTACTATGATGGTTTTGAGGTGGGGACATTCCTTGGATTTTGGATCTTCTGATGCGTGGAAACCTTGCCAAGGGAGGTGATGACTAGATTTCCCTAGGAAATATGTAACAAAGAAGGGAAGGCCATTGAATTTGTTTCTTTTGTCATTCACATTCACAAATGGAATCAAAGGAACATTGGGAGTGTGCCCTGGAAAAATGAGTTGGTAATTTTTCACTGATAGGACAAGTGGTGCAAAATTGCATTGCTGGACATTGGATGCGACTTTGACTTTGGCAGTGGATTATGGACTTGCTGGGAAGGAGGTGAATTATGGTGCTATTTTCAGAATGGAGTTGTGAGCCTCTTGATTCCCTTGTTGCTGATATGGGCATCGTATCGTTTTATTTTCTAATTGAGAAAAATTTCATTTGTATATTACTGTAAATATTATATCAAGCCAGATTTAAAAATATCCATAGATAGTATGGTTGTATATATGGTTGTTATTGTAAATATCGTAATGAGTTGTATTATAAAGCTCCAATAAACGGTATAATTGTCAGGTTTTTAGTAGTTGGCCATTGTAAATACTAAAACAAGTTGTTTTATAAAGCTCCATGGGAAGTATTTTTTTCTTTTAGTAGTCTTTCTATTTGTAGGTGTCATTGAACACTGAGGACAGTGTTCCCCAAGGGGGAGGGTTTTGTAACAAACCTAGTTAAAATTCCATGTAAAAAAAATTATAAGAACATGGTCATAGGACACGTATTCCAAGTTGAATGGTGGGAAAAAGCATCCTATTTGGGTGTTCATTTCGGTTTATTATGGCTAAGGAAATTTTGAAAGGAAATGGAAAAGGATTTGGAAAGGCATGAGGAATTTATTGGCATTTATTTATGAAATAATAGAAAATAGGATAAAAGGAAGGTCAAAGGTCATAGGTTCCATGTGAGGAAGAAAATGAAGGAAAAAAATGGAAAATGAATAAAATAGAGGCGTCATTCATAAAAATTCTTATCAGGATCAGTTGGTAAGATTTTGGTCGAATTTTTTTTAGTTCATTTATGACTTACATTCTATTATATCTCTCATATTCTTGGACACTTAGAGTTTTCCTGGAGCACTCTTGGAGTAGTGTCGCATATATTTGATTTGGAGAAAGAAGGAAAAGGAAATAAGAAAAGCGAAAAGGGACTGTGGGATCACCAATTACACATGGATTTCCTTGTGGGTAACAAGTTGCATGTATGGTTTACTTACTATTTTTTTCATGCATGGAACACGCATATTGTTTAATGGTTGTGATTTTTCATTGGCATGCAGGATTTCCTCGATTGATAGTGGTTTTTCATAGCCTTTCTGTTTCCTCAATAACCATGGTGTTGTGGGTTTCTTTACCTTTATTTCTATTTTTTTCTCATATTCCTTTGGCTGTGGTTGAGCTATTAGTTCATGGAGCCTTGGTTGGAAAAATCCTTTAGAATCTCTTTAACAACTTGGGTTGATTTACTAGTCTTGGAAGCCTTGGTTGGACAAACACTCTAGAAGACCTTAATGGGTTGAGTTACTAGTCCTGGAAGCCCTGGTTGAACAAACGCTCTGGAATCCCAACGAGAGTTTTTGGTTGAGTTACTAGTCTTGGAATCTGTGGTTGGAACAAACACTCTAGAGCCCTGAATAGCTTGGGTAGGGACCAATCTGGTGATGGTTAGTGATGTCAAACCGTGAGGTGGAATCATTGGTTGAGGGTTGAGGTGGTTTGGCCTCTGGGGTACCTTGTTTGGTTTTGATTGATGTGTTTTATGTGATCCCACAGTCATGCTTGGAATATCGAACAGGGTTGACTGGCTAAAGAGAGATTTGGTTCAGCCATGTTCATGGTCAGCTGGTACGTGGAATTACCATACTTGGTTTCATTTTTCTTATTGAAATAAGAACTATTTTCCTCTTGTATTTATGGGTAAATATGCTTGTTATTATGTTGGATTATATGGATATTCTATGCTTTTCATTTATATTGTGTATATGTTGGTTATGAATGTGTTCTATTACATGGATGATGTATGGATCTCATCATTTTTTGACTTGTGAATGAATGGACAATGAATCTAAGACCTAACAGATGATAATAAATCTAATTTGATGAGGAAGCAATGTTTTTTAGTGATTCTCATATAAGTATGAGACCCCTATGTTGAGATATGTTGTTTAAAACTATAGATTACATATTTGTGACATTTTTGATGAAATACCTTTCATTGATAGTAGGAGTCCATTCAAGTCCTTGTTCAAGTGATTGCATATACGCCATTATTCCACTGCTATATTTCAATTCAGTAAGTTTCATGGAGTTATTCACAGTGAACTGAGCCTTGGGCTTAAAAAAATGGCACAAAAATCAGGGTTGCAGGCACAAAAATAATTGGAAATGTCCCCAATTGCATGCATGCACATGTTGTGTGAGTGACTAGAGATTTCCATTCAAAATATTTCCCATGTCAAGGGATTTATTGGGGGACTAATCTAGTAAAAGGTTAGTTTTACTGAGGGGATAACCTTCTGGATGGTTTGGATGGCTCCTGGGTGTCCTGTATCATGTGAAGAAGGTTTGTGTTGTTGTGTTCTGTCAATTCCACTTCCTTAACTGACACATAGGGAGTTGAATAATATCATAATAACTCTTCATCAAATGATCACCCTGGTTGGTCAGTCACTTGGGTAGATGTGGGAGGATGGTGCTACAACATGTATAATAAAACACTAATACTTATCCTTCAATTGATCCTTATCTTCTAACTTTATGCTTTTCCCTTTCCACATGCACACCAGATCAGTTTCCACACCCGAAAAACAACCATTTCATTCTCTTCAACCACATACACATACACATAGTGTGCATCACAAACATGTACATCCACACATGACGTACAACACCACACAATACATACACCCACACCCGGCACACAACACAACACATACACCTACACCTAGTTTACAACACAACACCTACACCTACACCTAGTGTACAACACAACAAATACACCTCCATCCAATGTACAACACAATACATATACGTACAAAGACTACAACACAAGAGATACAGATGTCATGATACCATGAATACACAATGCACATACATAGTACCACATACCCACGACACAACATGTACGACATGCACATAATACCACATGTACACGAGTACCATATGTATAACATGTACATAGTACAACTTGTACACAACATCACCTGCACAAGTGTGTGCATAACATCACATGTATACAACATCATGATCAAAACATGTAAAAAATGCCACATGTACACCACACCACCTGTACAACATGTACAGAACACCACATTTACGACATGTACTTGACACCACACGTATACAATGCCACTTGCGCAAAATGTACAGAACACCACCTGCACACAACATCACATGTACACAACACCACACGAACATAGCGCCACATGTACAATAATGCACACAACAACATATGCACATAGCCCCATATGTACAACATGCACACAACACAGTATATACATTGAATTGTATATGAAACATGTACACAACACCACATATCCAACATGTGCACAACACCATATTCACACAACACCGCATATCCAACATGTGCATGGTACGCTATTTACATCACACGTCATATCAAACATGTACACTACACCATATATACTCACCACTGCATATGAAATATGCACAGAACACCATATATACAGTAGGAACAGAACAACATAGGTACAATCACTGACTGTACAATATGAAAAATGTATACACAACAGTAGCACTGCACATCCAAAACCACAATGTCTCTACTAAGAAACCTTGCTTCCAATGTCTCTCTTTCATCCATGCTTATCCTAGCTTGTTGTGGATCACACTATTTTCATTCCATTGATGTATTTCTCACCATTACCTATACAAAACTTATGCATAGTATAAACACATAATATAAAATCATATCCACATGATACTAACCTCATAAATTTGTTAGGGCTACTCTTCCCACTTTATTCCTCATAAGACCATGAATCTTTTCATACCATTCACCTGCATAAGAAATCATTCCTCCATAACAATGATCCTTGAGAACCTTATCAGACAGTGACATAGATACATTGATACATACATATATACATTAGCATTAAACAATCATAATCCATGGAGACCCTTTCAGGCATACATACATACACACATACATATATACATATATAAACATCACCATAATCATGATCACAACATAAAAACCAAATAACATAAGTTCATAGTTAAGAGCACACCCTTTATCCATGCACAACATTGAGAAACACATTTCCCAACATAACCAAGGCATATGATGTCTAAAATCCATTTACTTTACCGTTCTAGTTACCTTTCTCATGTTTGTTCTTCCACCATCCATTTACCACAATGGACCCAACCAGTCCAACCAATTATCATATTCTTACCTTTTGTTTCCCTTATACATGCATCATGCCTTATCTAAGTCTTGCATTACCTATCAGCTTCCATTAAGCTCTTCTCGAACTCCATTAAATTTCCTCTTTCCCAACCAATTCCTGAGACTCTCAAAACATAAAAGGAAAGAAATGAAAGAAGCCAAGAAGAAAAAGATGTAAACCTATATCAATACAATACTACAACAAAGTGGCAAGGCCTTGCACTAGACATAAAAAAAATGGAAAATCAAGAGAAAAAAATCATAAAATATCGAAATCATAAGAATATAAACAAACAATGTGACTTAATCCCCATGGCTCCCAATTCTTCTAAAATAAACCTCAGCCTAATCCTTCTCTAATATTTCATGGAAGTTTCTTTTTCCATGCAATCCCAAGCATCATATTGACATAAACATGTAACTGTCACTACATAAATAAACATAAAAAAACATACTAGTTACATTACCTTATTATGCCAAGCATGTGGCCTTATAACTGAACATTCCATGCTATCTCTCAAGGGAATCTAATTCATTTACGAATCTATCCATAACTAGAAACTAGTTGTTATATCCGTCAAATACATGTTGAGGAATATAACACATATCCACATAATGTCAAACAAAATCAAGGTTAAGAAAAATTCATGTATGTAGGGCACTCATTCCATTGGAATTATGGTTTCCAAACATATCTAAAATAATTCTCACCCAATTCCTTTATTTTACCTTTTTCCTCGTTGCAATTGAGTATTACTATGTACTTCCACATCACCCAACTGTTAGTTATAGAAAAACATCAACCATGACCTTGTCATTTTAATACCAAGAATTTTTCCTATAATTATTCACATATGTAAGTCACACGTTCCAGAGATTAAGAAATTATATCCATTAATATGAAATCAAATTTTACCCAAACTAACAAGCATGTCATAATCAACTCACAGTTACTATTCATACCACTACAACTAGCATCCACTATCATTCAAGTACATTTCAACTTTCTCAGCATAGAATGTATTAGTAAAACCATCTTAAAACAAGATCATGATTCATGCAATATTATAACAACATACTCATACTATGCAATTAATAAAACATTCGAACACTAGATAGATGACATAATAGACACCAAACACTCAAACCCCAAATAGACAACATAATCAAAAATTTAAGCACCTAGTATATGACATAAGTAAACTCATACCTTAATTTATCTCAGGGAAGGTTATCTTGTCTACACAATAAATCTAGTTTAGTTGATATAACTTCACAACACATAACCTCAAACATATATAGAGCCATGATATCCATAACAGTAACTAGCTAAAATTTTCATCTCATAAGTTCATAAACAATTGTCATTCATGCATAACAATCACATACGCACAGTCAATCTATAATAGTATGACATAATATCAAAATATATTAACTCATATCTACATTTCATAACCTTAATCATATGCATACATCAATCCAAATTAAAAAAATACATAATAACATCAAGACCTTAGCTGCAATGACCCTAATCATCATGCATATGAGAATAACACATACAAAAAAATGTTACTATCATTCATGACTATCTGACACATGTGCATATGACAAGGCTAGTAAGCTAGCATTATCATACATGTAACCATAATCATAATATAATTCCAAAAATATAAGTAATTGTTATAAAACTAGCTCCCAAAATAGAAGAAAAGAGTGATCAATTCCATAGAAATGAGCCACTTCGAGGGGGAAACCTCCTTTAAATGACATAAATGAACAATTCTTGGACGACAGAAATGAAAAAACCTCATTTCTATATATAGGAGTCCATGGGGCTATAATATAATCCTAGCAGACCTAAAAATAATAATGTAAGGGCTCAATGATAACAAAATGGGGACTACGGGGGTACGACGATAACAATAAGGGAGCTACACTAACAGCAATAAAGGAATACATTGTAATATAAGGCCCTAACATGCCCCTCTCCTTAAAAATACATTTTCCTTAATGCCATTAGGGGAATTTTTAGGTCTAAAATAGGCCTCCTAAGAAAAATGTACAACAAAAATAAACTTTATAAGCACCAATAGGATTCAAGATGATGATGTCAACCATGGGGGATGATTCACCATTTTTTAAGTAAAAGGGTACAAAAATTAAAAAATAATAAAATAATAAAATTGTTTTTTCAACTCGTATTTTCAACATATATCCCATATTTTTTATTGATATTTCAAGAGGAAGTACTTTTTGGATGAAAAATTTAGTTCCTCATCCAAGGAGTACCCATGTTGCATACTTTCAATGGACCCTGCTACACGAAAAATGAGAAATACATAAAAAGCGTGATTACATTCATGTTTTTCATGTATTTCTCATTTTTTTCATGTAGCAACACCCATCGAAAGTATGCAATCCTTGGATGAGTAGTTAAATTTTGCATCCAACGAGTACTCCTACTTGAAATTTGAGTAAACACTTTGCGAGATAAGTTGAAAATATGAGTTGAAGAAGTAGTTTTTTCTTTTTTCCCTCCAAAATTTGATGATGTAATCAAATATTATTTTATTATTTCCATTATTATTTTATAATTTCCTTAGGAGGCCCATTTTAGACCTAAAAACTCCCATAATGTTGATTATTTATGGATGCTTTTGTATAATATTCTCATCCTCCCATGTGGAACCTTCAGTGGGTAAGTTCTTCCAGTTGATGAGATACTCTAAAATTGATCGATTTCATAGCTATCGAGTTCTTGTTTCCGTAACTGCTTCAGGTTCCAATATGATTTTTCCTTCCTCATCAAGTTTTGGAAATATTTTTTTGAACCAAAATTTTGTCACCTATAACCTTCTTTAAGCATGAAACATGGAAAACTAGGTGCACTCGGAAAGATGCAGGAAGCTCCAATTTGTATGCCATAGTACTAATCTTTCGCAACACCTTGTAAGGACCATAGTACTTTGGTGATAATTTATTATCCTTCTTAGCTTGCTTGAGGGATATTTTTTTTTGTATGGTTGTAGTCGTAAAAATGCCAGTCACCTACACCAAAAATTATCTCACTGAGATGTTGATATGCCTATTGTTTCATTCGATTCTGTGCCAAATTTAGGTTATCCTTTAAGAGTTGGAGAACTTCTTGTTGATGCTCTCTGCTATCTTCGACTACTTGAACCTTAGACTTTTCTTTTAAATATGATGTGATGGATGGTGGATGATATCCATAAAGTGCCATAAATGGGGTCATTTTTGCTACAATGTGGAAGGAACTGTTATACCACCATTCAGCCAGACATAACCAATTGACCCATTGTGTTTGTTTATCAGCTACAAAGAAATGAAGATATCCTTCTATACATTTGTTCACTATCTTAGTTTCCCATCAGATTTAGGATGATAATATGAGCTATGAATTAGTTTATTACCGAAAAAGGAAAAAAAATTCATCCAAATATTTCCATTGAAAATAGGATCTCTATCACTTACAATAATCTTTAGGTTTCCATGTAGATTTTGAATTGTTTCCATAAATGTAGTAGAAACTGTACTCACTTTAAATGGATGAGATACTACCCAAAAGTGTGCATAATTGGAAATATTATCATCTCTTTCCTTCAAACTGAGGTAAAAACATGATAAAATCCATTGAAACCTCCTCCCAACATTGATTTGGAATGGATAAAGTTTGTAGAAGACCTGGGCTCTTAATTGTCTCAACTTTATTTTGGTGGGAAACCAAACATTCTGCCAAAAACTGTTGAATATCAGATATAGGGCCATCCCAAAAAAATTCTTTCATCACCCTGTGGTAAGGTTTTAAAAATCTGGAGTGTCCTCCTAACAGATAGGTGTGAAATTACAAAATAATCGTTTGTTTTAGTTGGGAATTATTACAAAGATATAAGTGATATTTTTACCTTAAGGAATCATTTTTCCAATTAAATTTATCATATGTACTAGGATCTTGTTGCAAATTTTGAATGAATTTCCATACTTCTTCATCATACATCCATTCCTCCCTTGCTTTGGTTATCCAATCTATTTGGATAATAGAAATGGCACAAAGAAATGCTTCCACCTCCTCATCCTTTCTTGAGAGTGCGTATGCAACAACATTCAGCTTCCCTTTTTTGTAGATGATTTCAAAGTCATAACCCAACATATTTGTGACCCATTTTTGTTGCTCTTCTAAAGATTTTCTTTTTCCAAAAATTATTTAAGACTATCATGATCAATTTTTACCTTGAAGTGTCTTCCCATTAGGTAAAGTCTGTTGGAAATACTAGGGGGGGGGTGAATTAGTATTCCTTTCAATTAGAGCATTAGTTAATATTCAATTATTATCAGTGTTTGTACAATGATAGCAGCAAACAATAGGAACACAAATGCACACAATTTTAAAGGTAGAAACCCACTTTGGGACAAAAACCACCTAATTCTTTTCTAATAATTCTTTAATATTCAACTCCAATTGAAAATAAAGCTCCAACTTCCTAGAATCTAGAAAATTATTCTTCTCTAGCTCCCACTGGATGGACGCTGCAACATCTGAGATTATTTAGTAGTCAAATAAACATATGCACGAACACCCAATGGGCTACAATTCACCCTAGCACCACCCTACCACCCTATAAAAGAATAAAATAAGAATGGACTCTCGTACCAGGGAAAATGGTCCACTTTACAATGATATAGAATGATGTAGAAGAAGAAGATATACTAGACCATAACCCCAAATTTGACACAAACACCTAATGATGATCCTAGACCTCCCAACGCTGCCTCTTCAACCCTTGGCAGATAGATACTAGTACAATTTGTACAATAATGTATTTACAATGACTAAGTACAATGATACCTTTACAATGATTGTATGCAGTGCTGCCCACTTGAAGACTTCATATGATGAAATTATTGCTGCTGTTATGCACCTTGGTTGCTGCTCTTGTCATGATACCTTCTACTACACATTTCTTTGCTTTGCTGCCATAGAAAGACTGGTCTTTTCAACCCTTGACAATGCATGATCTAGCTTTTTCTTTGCCTTCTAGGAGCTCAATATCGAATCTGTTGTATCTCTGTTATTTAAAATCTTCAATATCTGATTTTTAGTCCTATAGTATTCCTCTAAGTCATATTTCCAATGCTACATGTATGACCCAATTTGGATTCTTTAAGAGAGAGTTATACCCAATCTCTCACAATGCCCTAATTATGGACAATTTCAACAGAGCACACTTTTATGGCTTACCAAGTGTCACTGTTTCTTCATTTGGCTATAAAATTGATAGAAAAAAGAATTTTTATCTTACGTGACATATCTTCCAATTTTTACGTAATTCCAATACGTGCTCGAGAGAGAGTTATAAAGAATTTACGGGTCACTTTTTGAGATGAATTTAGAACATAGCCATCCTGACTTCCACAGATCATATCTCCAAAAATATTGCGCACCTTGATCTGAAATTTGTACTGCAGCTTCCTCAGGATTTCAGCTTCACCTCATAAAAATTTCAGCTTCTGATCCTTCGTAGAAAAAAATTTAGAGCAAAAATTCCATGATGACCTGTTTCAGATAGTCGAATCCCTTGCATAAGGAAGAAATGAAGATCACAATTTATATGAATGCTTAAGTTGAGAGGGGCTTCAAAAAGTGAACGTGGGAGGGATTTTAGGAGCTTAAAAAATATTAATTATGACTTTTCGATGACCCATGCCCCAACCCCATGGGTTTTTAGCCCAATAACTGGGGGTGCAAACTTCAAACATGAATATCTCTCAAACCGTGAAGAATTACATGGTGTGCCATATATCAATGGAAAAATCTCGACAAGTAGAAACCATCAAAAGCATTATTGAACCAGAATATATTAATTTGGTAGGTCAAAATTTCCATGTAATATTGGGTTAGCCCCTGGTGTTGCTTGGGTTGACATCAATGACAACCGCTGATCAACAATCTCCCCCTTTGGCATTGATGGCAACACAAGTACTCCCCCTGCGATCATGACACCTCTTCCTACAACATTCTCTCCCCCTTTGACATCAAGGGAAAAGGGTAACTCCCCACAACACAACCATCCTGTGGACCTGTACACACTTCCACTCCCCCTGACACACAATCGTCCTGCAGAGCTGTAACCTAATGAGAACTTGGGAGAATCCCAAGCTTTTGACGAAGATATTCAAATGCTTCACTAGTTAAAGGTGTAGTGAAGATATCAAAAATTTGTTCTTTTGTGCAAACACACTCAAGTTTGATATTCTTTTCAGTGACTTGTTCTCTAACAAAATGATATTTGATTGGAATGTGTTTTGTTTTTTAATGCATGATAGGATTCTTAGAGATGCTGATGGCACTAGTGTTGTCACAGAATATGGGAATAGGCTCATTGAATTGTACTTGAAGATCTTGCAAAGTTTGTTTCATCCAAAGGACTTGAGTACAACATGATGCTGCTGCAATGTATTCTACTTCCGCTGTAGATAATGAGATTGAAGTTTGCTTTTTGCTCAACCATGATATGAGACAACCACCTAGATAGAATGCTGGTCCACTAGTACTCTTACGATCATCAACGCTTCCTACCAAATCTACATCGATAAAGGCTTGAATAATGAGATTGTTACCTTTGGGATACCACAAGCCATATTCTTCTATGCCCTTTAGATATCGAAGAATTCTTTTGATGACAATAATATGTGATTCTTTTGGTGCTGCTTGGAATCTTGCTACTTGTCCAACTGCTTGCATAACATCTGGGCGAGAGGCTGTTACATATAGAAGACTACCAATCATAGATCTGTACAACCTCGATCCTTTCCTTAGATAAGTTTTCTATGATCAATTTGCAACACAGTACCATTGGAGTAGGATGGGTTTTTGCAATCTTTATTTGAATTTCTTGAGCATTTTTTCTTGATGTACTTGGCTTGACATATAAATATTCCTTTATCTTCTTTGAGATATTTGGAAATGACCCTAAGAAGTATCAACTCATAGTAAAAACATCTCAAAACTCCTTTGCATCTTTAGAAAAGTTCTTACTTAGTTGATCATCATTTTTGAAATATTATATCATCCACCTATACCTCAACGATTGTTAAATTATCTTTATCTATTTGTATGTAAATATGCTATCAAAAATACACTTTCTTGAACCCTTTGCGATGTAGATATCCATCAAGAAGAGCATACCATGCTCTGGGAGCATGCTTGAAACCATATAGGGCCTTCTTTAACCTACAAACATAATCTTCTTTTTCTGATAGTAGAAAACCTTCAGGTTGTTCGATGTAAACTTCTTCTTCTAATTCGCCATTTAGAAATGATTACTTAACATCCATTTGGTAGACTTTGATATTTCTTGAACATGCATAGGTGAGAAACATTTGGATGGCTTCCGTTCTGGTAGCTGGTGCAAATGTTTCGTCAAAATCAATTCCTTCCACCTGTGCATAGCCTTTGCAAACCAATCTTGCTTTGTTTCTGGTACCCTGTCCATCTTCATTCAATTTGTTCCTGAACACCCTTTTAGTCCCTATGAAATTTTTATCTTTCGGTCGTGGAACTAATTCCCAGGTGTCATTCTTCTTGATTTGATCCAATTATTCATTCATAGCTGCTACCTAATGTTCATTCTAGTTGGTTTCCTCAAAACTACTAGGCTCAAAGGTTGCTAGAAAAGAAATGTGAGTTTTTTGTGATGAATGAAGCTATCAACCTTCATTTATGTCACCAATGATTTGATTTTATGGATGGTTCTCTTGAATCCATTCTTTTGTTCTCTTTGGAGAAGCTTCTTGTTGTTGTTCTGGTATGTCTTGATGATCATTATTTAATTCGTCCTTGTTGATAGTTGCTTCTTGTTCTAGAATGTTCTCTGTGTCATTTTCAACCTCTGTCTCAAGTTTCAAAGATTCTAGATCCTAATCATTATTCGTTAGAACACCATCTTCATCAAATGTAACATTTATTCTTACCACTATCTATTTTTGTCTTAGATTATAGCATTTATAGGCCTTTCTTTTGCGTGAGTAACCAAAAAAGATACCTTCATCAATACGTGATTCAAACTTACCCAAATTTTGATCTTCTCTTTTGATATAACATTTTCTTCCGAAGATTCTAAAATATTTTTCATTAGCTGGTTTTCCTTTCCATAATTAATATGGGGTCTTGTTACAATTATTTATGAGAAGAATTCTATTGATAATGAAGACGCCTGTATCAATTGCTTGAACCCATAATTTTTCATCCAATTTTGAGTCCTTCAACATTATTCTACCCATTTCCTGTATGGTTATGTTCTTTCTTTCAACAACTCCATTTTGCTGAGGTGTTCGTGCTGTTGAAAATTGTCTTTTTATTCCATTTTCTTCACAGTGTTGCTGAAATACTTTGGAGGTGAATTCTCCAACATTATCTGATCTTAGACACTTTATTTTCAAATCAGTTTCATTTTTTACCAACTCCTTGTAGATCTTAAAGCACTCAAATGCTTCAGATTTTTTTCTTTAGGAAACTAATGGCTGTCATCTTGGTATACTCATCTATCATTAACATGAAATATAATTCTTCATATAAGCCTTTTTTTCTCACAGGATCACATAGATCAATATGTATCAAATATAATGGATGTGAGGCAACGTGTTCTTTTGTTTGAAATTGGATTTTAAATACATTTTGTCATCATGACATGCCTCACATAGTGTGTTGGGCAGCTTTGACATTTTGACATTTACCGTATTGCTTCCCTTTTTCTTATCTGACAAGATTGTCTAAGTTTATGTGACCCATTCGTTTGTGCCATAACTAGCTTTTATCTTCTTTAGCTAGTAGACATGCTTTAGTTTCTTCATCCAGAACATATATGTCGTTTGGAGCTCGACTTGCTGTAGCCACAATTTTACCATACCTCCCTTTCTTGATTTCATATTTTGTGGGGTTGAATAGCATTGTGTGTCCTTGATCACACATTTGTCCAACACTGAACACATTGTGATTCATGTTTTTGACCAATAGAACATTCTTGGCTATAACATCTTTGCTTCTGAGAATGACGGTACCTGATCCTATAACATTTGAAGATCCATCATTTCCAAAGGATATGGTTCCATCCTTATTCTCTTTTAGAGATACAAATTTGCTTCTATCTCTAGTCATATGTGTTGAGCAACCGTTGTCAACATACCACACATATTTATTTTTTTAAGCCTTAAGAGCGAGAGCACAATTATTAGTCTTCTTCTTCTTCCATGTTCATTCATTTTGTGGCTTCGAAGATTCTTCGAGAGGATTTTCAAGTCTGCAGTCTCTGGCTATGTGTCCAAATTTCTGACATTTGTAGCATTACATATTATTTCTTAAATGTTCAAATCTATTGATGTTTTTTTGAGCCCTGACAGGTTCATATTTGAAGAATCTCTTGGAATTGTATTAGTTCCTAGGGTGCGTGTGACATTCTACAGCTTTATGACCAAATTTTCCACGTGAATAACAATAGCCATGAAAAATACGTTGGAACCTGGATGAAAATCTTCGTCGAGGAATCGTCTTCCAAGGATGTGCTTGCAAATCATGTCCAATGAAGTCTACATGTATGTCAGATCTCATAGGTTCATTGTATTTTGTTGTAGAAGGTCCTGCTTCTTCTTCTTTGTAACCGAGGCTAGTTATATCGTTGTAAGATTGTTGATTGTTGATGAGTTTTTCCAATTCCCTTGAGCTGTTGGCATAGTTTTGGACATTTTTTCCCTTCTTCACTTCCTTACGCAGCGAGACTACTTCAGCTTCTAATGCTTCCCTTTCTTGGTTGCTTTCTTCCAAATTATTTTGAAGTGACTGTTGAATACATTTTTGTTCTTCAACCTCAATTTTGACACCTTGAACTTGTTCTTCAAGAGTATTGGAATGGATCTTCTCAGCATTGAGATCTTTTATAAGCTTGATTTCCTCCTCATAAAATTCTTCTATGGTCGACCCTTCTTCTTCATTGTTTGATACTTCTTGTTTATTGTGCTTGGCCATAAATAATAATTTCTCATTGGCATCTTCTTTGCTATCACTTTCTTCATCGGATGATGAGCTATCTTCTTTAGAGAGAAATTTTCTTTTGGATCCATTCTTTTTGCCTTGCTTGTTGAATTTATTAAAGCCTTTCTTTCCTTCTGAGTTGCCATCACTTTTGTTCAGACATTTTTCTATGAAATTCCCAACCTCTCCACAACCAAAACATATCAATGGAAGTTTACCTTTTAATTTTCCCTTACCAAGTTTTGGTTTTCTGGTAAAGTAAGCATATTATTCATCTGGAAGACCTTCTCCATCATCTCCCTTTTCTTCACACTTTCAGGTGCATGTCATTTCAATTGAAGGTTGTTTGTCCTTATTGGTTTGGTTAGATGCAATGAATGTAATTTCTATATTTGAAGTACCCTTTTCTTCATCAAGTCTCATTTCATATGCTATGAGAACTCCATGTAATTCTTCCTTGCTCAGTTTGTCCAGATTTTCATTGTATTCTAAGTTCGATACCTTTGGGTTGAATCTCCCTGGTAATGTTCTAAGAATATTCCATATAATAGTCTTCTAGTCAAATGGCTCTCCCAATCCTTCCAGAGTATTGGTTATTTCATCAACGTATTGGAAGTATGCGGCAATGTTGCAATCTTCTTTCATTCTGAGTTGCTCAAATTTTTCTCTATAGATTTGAAGCTTTGCTTCTTTGACATTTGAGTCACCTGCATATATATTCTCAAGCTTGTCCCATACCATTTTGGTGGTTTTACAACCCAACACCTTATGATAGGCAGATTCAATAAGTCCATTGATAATAATATTCTTTGCTTTTGCATCATTTACCAAATTCTTCTTACCTTATTCATCTGCGGTTGACGTAAATCCATTTTGAACAGTGTCCCATAATTCATAACCTTGCGCCAAGAGATAAAACTCTGTAAGTTCCTTTACGGTGCATAATTCAATACATTGAATAAGAAATTTTCCCATTCTTGGTATGCTCTATGACCTCCTTCCAGTTGTTAAACTGCTATTGAAGGAACCAAGCTCTAATACCAATTGTTGGAAATAATAAAAGGGGGGGTGAATCAGTATTCCTTTCAATTAGAGCAATAGTTAATCTTCAATTATTATCAGTGTTTGTACAATTATAGCAGCAAACAAGAGGAACACAAATGCACACAGTTTTTAAGGTGGAAACCCACTTCGAGACAAAAAACACGTAATGCTTTTCTAATCATTCTTTAATATTCAACTCCAATTGAAAATAAAGCTCCAACTTCCTAGAATCTAGAAAAGCATTCTTCTCCAGCTCCCACTGGATGGACGCTCCAACGCTCGAGATTCTTTAGTAGTCAACTGAACGGATGCCCCAACTTTTGATGCAAATACAACTCATCCTAGCACCACCCTACCACCCTATAGAATAATAAAAGAAGAATGGACTCCCGTACCAGGGAAAATGGTCCACTTTACAATGATATAGAATGATGTAGAAGAAGAAGATATATTAGACCATAACCCCAACTTTGGTACAAACACCTAATGATGATCCTAGACCTCCCAACACTTCCTCTTCAACCCTTGGTAGATAGATACTAGTACAATTTGTACAATAATGTATTTGCAATGACTAAGTACAATGATACATTTACAATGATTGTATGCAGTGTTTCCCACTTGAAGACTTCATATGATGAACTTCTTTCTGCTGTTATGCACCTTGGTTACTGCTCTTGTCATGCTACCTTCTACTACACCTTGCTTTGCTTTTCTGCCATAGAAAGTCTAGTCCTTTGTAACCCTTGACAACACATGATCCAACTTTTTCTTGCCTTATAAGAGCTCAATATTGAATCTGGTGTATCTCTTTTATTTCAGATCCTAAATATCTGATTTTTGGTCTTGTAGTATTCCAATGAGTCATCTTTCTAATGCCATAGGTCTGACCCAGTTTTGATTCTTCAAGAGAGAGTTATACCCAATCTCTCACAATGCCCTAATTATAGATTGTTTCAGCAGAGTGCACTTGTACGATGTGCTACGTGTCACTATTTCTTCATTTGGCTCTGAAATTGATAGAGTGAAAATTAAAAACTATGCCATATCCACCACTTTTTATGGAATTCCAATCCGATACTCAGAAAGAGGGTTATGACAAATTTACCAAGGTCACTTATTTGAGATGAATTTCAGCAGCCTGCAAAAACCCTGACTTCCACAGATCATATATCAAAACATATTGTGTACCTTGATCTAAAAATTTTATAGAAGCTTCCCCAGGATTTTTTCTTCACCTCCTAAAAATTTCAGCTTCTGAAACTTTGTAGAAAAAAAGTTAGAGCGAAAATTCCATGATGACCTATTTCCAATAGTGAAATCCCTTGCCTAAGGAGGAAATGAAGATCACAATTTAGATAAATTCTTAAGTTGAGAGGCGCCTCAACAAGTGAAAGTGGGAGGGATTTTAGGAGCTTAAAAAATATTAATTATGAATTTTCAATGACCCATGCCCCAACCCCATGGGGTTTTATCCCACTAACTGGGGGTACAAACTTCAAACATGAATATCTCTGAAACCATGAAGAATTGCATGGCATGCCATATATCAACGGAAACATCTCGACGAGTAGAAACCATCAAAATCATTATTGACCTATAATATATTAATTTGGTATGTCAAAATTTCCATGCAATAATGGGTTAGCCCCAGGTGCTGCTTGGGTTGACATCAATGAAAAATCTTTTGATAAAAGGTCACCATTTCTTTAGTGCATGCAGTATTGCTAACATTTCCTTCTCATAAATAGGTTTCTGTAAATACTTTCCTTTGATTGGATGACTTTCAAAAGCAATGGGTCTTCCTTCTTGCATTAAAACAACACCATTTCCATTTCATGAGGCATCACATTCCACAATAAAGGTTTTTGTGAAGTCTGGCGTAGCTAAGACCGGTGCTAGGCACATTGCCTCTTTAAGATGTTCAAAGGCCTTAGTTGCTTCAGGAGTCCATGAAAATGCATCTTTCTTCAATAATGTTGTTAGAGGTGCTGCTATTCTCACATAATTCTTAACAAACTTGCGATAATAGCCTGTTAACCCGAGAAATCCTCGCAACTGCTTTATTGTCTTGGGGACTTTCCATTCCTTAATGGCTTTAATTTTGTTAGGGTCTACTTTAACACCCTCGTGAGATATAATATGACCCAGATATTCCACATCTTGTACTCCAAAGAAACATTTGGATGTTTTTGCATATAATTGTTTCTCCTGCAATAGTTTGAGCACCCTGTCAACATGTTGAACATGATCCTTCAAAGACCTGTTGTAGATTAGTATATCATCAAAAAATACTAGCACAAATTTTCTAAGGAAGGGTTTGAAAATGGAATTCATCAACCCTTGAAATGTAGAAGGTGCATTGGTAAGGCCAAAAGGCATGACCAAAAATTCATAATGACCATCATGAGTTCAAAATGCTGTTTTTGGAATATCTTCAGTCTTCATTCTAATTTGATGATATCCTGAACGAAGATCCAACTTGGTAAAATAAATTGCTCCATGTAATTCATCCAATAATCCATCAATCACAGGAATGGGAAATTTGTCTTTAATGGTGAGCTTATTGAGCTCCCTATAATCCGGACACATTCGCCATGATCCATCCTTCTTGTGTACCAATACTACAGGAGGAGAGAAAGAACTTTGACTGGGTTGAATTATACCCGCCTCTAACATTTCTGCAATCATACGTTCAATTTCGCTCTTTTGGAAGTAAGGATATCTATAAGGCCTGATGTTTGGAGGAACACTTCCTGGAATCAAATTAATAGCATGATAATGATCTAGAACAGTCAGGATTTGTTGGGTGTTTTAATGGTATGTTAAATCCCTGTCATTTAATTGTCAACCCAGGGGTTTCGTAAACTTAGAAGCAAACCAAAGCATATGGAATCTTAGATTAAACTAGTATAGGAAGTATTTGTTTAAATGAAAATAATGGAAATTCATATTACAAATATAAAATCTAACTAAGAAGTTTCTAATTCAATAAGTAATAAGTGAGGGAAGAGGCTCCTAACTTAGGAGATCATGGTTGTCCTTCCCCACAGTACTACCTTAATGAAAAGAAACTAAATAGATGATTAACAATAGCTTATGATGTATAAAAAGTAGGAGAAGAGGCCACTAACTTAGGAAGTCCATGTTTTTCTTCTTTATAATTCTATTCCATCATTGTTACCATTGCATTAAAACTAGAAATTCAGGAAATAACTCAAGCAAGGAAAATAGGATGAATTTTAGTTGTTGTTCATGATCAGATAGAAGGAGAATTTAAATTAAATTCTTGTTTGTCCCTTTATATGAAAATTAGAATTAAACTAATAATCATCTAGAAATAATAAGAAATCTTCACACATCTAGATGACTGAATAAATCTAAAGCAAAACTAGTTCACGAAAATTATGCTAATTTAACCAAAAGGTGTACTTAGCTTGGTATGGGGGCCCTTCGCCCTTGCCTTGCACACTTGAATAACTTCTCAGCTACAAAAAATTCAATAAAGCATCCACAACATGAACAACAAATAGAACAGTAGAACTGGTTCTTCAAATTATCTCAAAGTCTCCAATAATATTATTACCAAATTACACATTGTTAATTTCCTTTGAAGGATGCTCCTCTTATTTATACATGAATTACGGATATCTTCTCAATAAATGTAAATCCCTAAAACACCTACTAGATCCATACTTGTCTCAACTTATCCCTAAATACTAGATACAAATCCCATGACACATCAAGATCTCCATGATATTTCTCCTTGGAATATGGTCCACCTCTTGAGTTGAAATTCGAATTTGTGCTTGGGAGGCCAAGTAAGACCCTTCTAGAACCTCCAAATAAGCCTACACATGGCACAAAATTCATAACACATATATAGATATATGAAACCATGTTAATTTCCTAGTTTTTAATCATAAATTCACTCAAAAATACATAAAATAAATAACTTTGGAAAATGATTATTCTAACCCATATGATCATGAAGATTATTACTTAATGTAGGGTTTTAGGCTAGA
>CM076575.1:1725623271-1725711820 GCA_034641835.2 Pinus albicaulis
TTATGATAAGCAGATTCAATAAGTCCACTGATAATAATATTCTTTTCTTTTTCATCATTTACCAAATTCTTCTTACCTTGTTCATCCATGGTTGATGTAAATCCATTTTGAACAATGTCCCATACTTCGTAACCTTGCGCCAAGAGATAGACCTCCATTCTTCCTTTCCAGAGTGCATAATTATTTTCATTGAATAGAGGTACACCATTCTTGGTATGCTCCATGACCTCCTTCCAGCTGTTAAACTGCTATTGAAGGAACCAAGCTCTGATACCAATTGTTGGAAATACTGAGAGGGGGGGTGAATCAGTATTTCTTTCAATTAGAGCATTAGTTAATCTTCAATTATTATCAGTGTTTGTACAATTATAGCAGGAAACAAGAGGAACACAAATGCACACAGTTTTTAAGGTGGAAACCCACTCCGGGACAAAAACCACCTAATGCTTTTCTAATAATTCTTTTCAACTCCAATTGAAAATAAAGCTCCAACTTCCTAGAATCTAGAAAAGCATTCTTCTCCATCTCCCACTAGATGGACGCTCCAATGCCCGAGATTCTTCAGTAGTCATTGAACGGATGCCCCAACACCCAATGAGCTACAACTCACCTTAGCACCACCCTACCACCCTATAGAAGAATAAAAGAAGAATGGACTCCCGTACCAAGGAAAATGGTCCACTTTACAATGATATAGAATGATGTAGAAGAAGAAGATATACTAGACCATAACCCCAACTTTGACACAACCACCTAATGATGATCCTAGACCTCCCAACACTTCCTCTTCAACCCTTGGCAGATAGACACTAGTACAATTTTTACAATAATGTATTTACAATGACTTAGTACAATGATACCTTTACAATGATTCTATGTATTGCTGCCCACTTGAAGACTTTATATGGTGAAATTATTGCTGCTGTTATGCACCTTGGTTGCTACTCTTGTCATGCTACCTTCTACTACACCTTGCTTTGCTTTGCTACCATAGAAATTCTGGTCCTTTGCAACCCTTGTTAACACGTGATCTAGCTTTTTCTTTTCCTTCTAAGAGCTCAATATTGAATCTGGTGTATCTCTGTTATTTCAGATCCTCAATATTTGATTTCCAGTCCTGTAGTATTTCTTTGAGTCATATTTCGAATGCCATAGGTTTGACCAAATTTTGATTCTTCAAGAGAGAGTTATACCCAATCTCTCACAATGCCCTAATTATGGATTGTTTCAGAAGAGCAACTTGTACAGTGTGCCGCGTGTCACTATTTCTTCATTTGGCTCTGAAATCGATAGAGCGAAAAATATAGATTGTGCACTATCTGCCACATTTTACTGAATTCCAATCCGATACTTATAGAGAGCGTTATGATGAATTTACCAAGGTCACTTCTTTGCGATGAATTTCAGGAGCTTGCAAAAACCCTGACTTCCACAGATCATATCTCCAAAAATATTGTGCACCTTTATCTGAATGTTTTGCAATAGCTTCCTCAGGATTTCGGATTTGCCTTATAAAAATTTCAGCTTCTTAACCTTCGTAGAAAAAAATTTAGAGTGAAAATGCCACGATGACCTGTTTCAGATGGCCAAATCCCTTGCCTAAGGAGGAAATGAAGATCACAATTTATATAAATTCTTAAGTTGAGAGGGGCTTCAACAAGTGAACATGGGAGGGATTTTAGGAGCTTAAAAAATATTAATTATGACTTTTCAATGACCCATGCCCCAACCCCATGGGGTTTTAGCCCATTAACTGTGGGTACAAACTTCAAACATGAATATCTCTCAAACCGTGAAGAATTACATGGCATGCCATATATCAATGGAAACATCTCAGCAAGTCGAAACCATAAAAATCATTATTGACCTATAATATGTTAATCTGGTAGGTCAAAATTCCCATGAAATATTGGGTTAGCCCCTAGTGCTGCATGGGTTGACATCAATGAAAAATACTGATAAAAAAGGTCACCATTTATTTAGTTCATGTAGTATTTCCAACATTTCCTTCTCATAAATAGATATCTGTAAATAATTTTCTCGATTAGATATCTTTCAAAATAAATGGGTCTTCCTTCTTGCATTAAAACAACACCATTTCCATTTCATGACACATGACATTCCACAATAAAGTTTTTTGTGAAGTCTGTCATAACTAAGACCAGTCCTTGGCACATTGCCTCATTAAGATATTTAAAGACCTTGGTTTCTTCAAGAGTCCATTAAGATTCATCTTTCTTCAATAATGTTGTTAGAGGTGTTGTTATTCTCCCATAATTCTTAACAAACTTGCGATAATACCCTGTTAACCAGAGAAATACTGCTTTATGGTTGTGGTAAATTTCCATTACTTAATGGATTTAATTTTGTTAGGGTCTACCTTAACACCGTACTAAGATACAATATAACCCAGATATTCCACATCTTGTACTCCAAAGAAACATTTAGAGGTTTTTGCATATAATTGTTTCTCCTCCAATAGTTTGATCACCTTGTCAACATGTTGAACATGATCCTTCCAAGACCTGTTGTAGATTAGTATATGATCAAAAAATATTAACACAAATTTTCGAAGGAATGGTTTTAAAATGGAATTCATCAATCCTTGTAACATAGAAGGTGCACTCGTAAGTCCAAAAAACATGACCAAAAATTCATAATGACCATCATGAGTTCAAAATTTTGTTTTTGGAATGTCTTTAGTCTTCAAATGTCTAATTTCAAAATATCATGAATGGAGATCCAACTTCGTGAAATAAATTTATCCATGTAATTCATCCAATAATCCATCAATACCATGAATGGGAAATTTATATTTACTAGTGAGATTATTGAGTTCCCTATAATCGAGACACATGCACCATGATCCATCCTTCTTGTGCACCAATACTACTGGAGCAGAGAAAGAACTTTGACTAGGTTGAATTATACCAGCCTCTAGCATTTCTGCAATAATGCGTTAATTTCTCTCTTTTGGACATAAGGATATATGTAAGGCCTAATTTTTGGATGAACACTTCCTGGAATCAAATTAATAGCATGATAATGATCACGAATAAGTGGGATTTGTTGGGTGTTTTAATGGTAAGTTAGATCCCTGTCATTTAATTGTCAACCCAGGAGTTTCGTAAACTTAGAAGCAAACTAAAGTATATAGAATATTAGATTAAACTAGTGTAGGAAGTAGTTGTTTAGATGAAAATAATGGAAATTCATATTAAAAATATAAAATATAGCTAAGAAGTTTCTAATTCAATATCTAATAAGTGAAGGAAGAGGCTCCTAACTTATTAGAACCCGGTCGTCCTTCCCAAAATGAATATATAATTAGTTATGAAATGAGGGCTAAATGGTTATGAAATGATGTAAATATGGATGAAGCTGGAAGAAAATTTTGAGACTCAACATACCCCCAAACTGAAGTTGTTGCATGCCCTCATGCAAATATTGCATTGATTCATTTGTCCATAAGTTTATCTTCTTGAAATTCTGTGTTTATTGATGAGATTTTGATTTGTATTAATTTTCTTCAAACTTTGCATCATCATATTCTCTTTTTCAAAGTGCAATACATTTGATTGCAACATATATTTTTGATGGTTGGTTTTTGTGTGACAAACAAAATTTTTGAGCATTGGTTCTTATGTAACAACACTTATTTTTGTTGCATCAAAGTACATGAAAACATTATGAGTTTTATTTTCAAGTCTTATAATAACTATCAGTGAATTGATAATTTCCAAAGAATATAATATTTTGGAATCATACTGCAACAATACTTAATTGGGAAGAATATGTGAGTTGGAATGAAATGAAAATGTGTGATGATGTATGACATGTGAATATGAATTGGTGTCCTTCCCCCCCAACTAAAGGTGTTTTTTAGTTTATGAAAATATGAGAAAGGGAGTATAGAGGTGGTGAAGAATTTTCAAAACTTACAATTTTGGTATTTTAACGAATTGTATGACTAAAAATTAGGAAGAAACATACCTTCACTTACCTTCAATATGGATTAGTTGTGTTTACTATAGAGTGTTGCAGTTGATGTTGGATCACGAATTATGTAAACAAAGGAATTTGACCTTCTTCTTTGTTTTTTTTGTGTTGATGACAATATTGGGATCTTTATTGCTATTTTTACAAATTTATTCCTACTGAAAAATGCTGAAATGATGTACTTTTCAGTCGTTACAAAACCCAATGGTACAATTCTAGTCATGCAAATAATTTTTTTGATGTCGATGATGAAGATAAGTCACTGGATTACCAGCCATTAATGAATTTCGTTAACCAATGCGAGGCAAAACTCATGATTAATGTCAAAGAATGCCAAGGTACCTAATTACATCTTTGCGAAGTGAAAATAAATGAGATGATGTCGAGTCACTTGCAAGATCCAACGATCAAGGGACATTGATGTATTCCCATGATTGTTACTGAGAGAACTTTTCATTAATGCATACAAGCCTCAAGGTACTAATACAAACTATAGCCTTGATCCTAGATAATGTGTTGATGTCGATCGAGCAAGATTTTTTAGAATGGAGGCATTAATGAACTCCCCATCATCTAACGTGAGTATGGAATAATGATTTTGGAAGGACCATGGATACGAATTTGCATCAAGCAGGATTTATTTAATGGAAAGGAAAATGACAAGAGGGTAATCAAGTGAATGGAAAGAAAAAGGACAAATTAGCTTGTAAGTGAGCTGAATGTCTTTCTTAATGGTTTAATGAAAATTAATTGAAATTATGGAAAATGTAAATGGAAAATGTGAAGGAAACATGTGACACTTGTAAGGAAAATTGTGACGATAATTTTTAGCGAAAATGCATGGATAGCTTGTGAGTTTGGAGAGGAAAAGTGATGGCATTTATGGATGATAGAAACAGATCTAATTGGTTCATGTTTCTTGCAATTGGTAGTAGAAAACCAATCATGCATAAATTGGCTTCCTTCAATTCTCTAATTGTCCTGGAACCTTAAAACAAAACATGGCACTAACATTACAATAAAACATAAGTGTGTTCAAAGAGAAGTGATCAATTTCTCTCGGTACTTTACGCAAAAAAAATTTTCACAATTAATGCTTAATAAAACATGTTTATGACATGTCTTTGTTTCAAATTATCATGGTTAGTCCAATTTCAAAATTGTGATAATAAATGTAATTTCTAAACAATGACATATGCACAATTTCCTCAATTTAAGTTTGAACCATAGAATTATGTAAAGAGAAAGAAATATTCATTTTCAAATGCTTAATGATTAATGCAAAAAAATCTTTGATAAAAATTCACCAATTGACTCCTACAGATAAATTTCTCTTATGGTTCTTATTCTTCCCTACATCATGCTTGAAAACGTGATATTAGTCAAAATTATTTCGATAATGCAAAAACTCAATGTTAACAAAATTCAGTTTACAATTAAATTTAGTTAAGGTGAGCTATTGCGCCTTTATTCAATTAATTTTGTCTTATGTTTTCTCATTCTTTTCCTTTGTTTCTTTCATCGACGGGTGTCTTTAAAAAAACCCATCACAACAACTTTTTTCTTAATTTTCTCCAATAATGAATTGCACATCAATTTTTACGAAACTTTCTTTTTATGGAAATAGCATACAATATAACTACAATCTAAAAAATTTTGAAATATTTACAAAATAAAAATTAAATATTAAAACAACACTCCATGCCTCTTGTAAATCAAGGAGATAAGATCTTCTCCTTCCATCATGGCTGCAACTAAATCAATGCATTAAATTAGAAATCATTTTTCTCACCCAATCTAGGAAATAAGGCACTGAACAACCTAGAAAATATCTCAAATGGTTACAAATTTGAGGAAATATCTCACTGTAAACCAAATTCGCCCCATTTTCAGAAAAACCCAAGTTATAGTTTTCTAAGATTTGTTTTCATTTGGTCACAAAATACATTTTAAAAAGTGATGTTTTTAGGTTGCTACGCATTATCACAAATAATTCTCTAAATAACCTCAAAGATCTCTCAAATGGTTACGAATTTGAGGAAATCACTCATTTTAAACATAATTCACCCCATTATGAGAAAACGTATGTTTTATTTTTCTAAGATTCATTTTCATTTGGTCACAAAATGCATTGTAAAAATGACATTTTCAGTCTGTTACGCATTCTAAAAAATGCTTTAGTTAACAAAATATATTACTGGTTCATGGGCTACTCATGGGATCCTCTTGTTATCGGTGTAGACCATGGCACTATTGAAGAGCTAGTTGGATGCATAAGGCCAAATCTTGGCATCGTTGGCCCTCTCGAAGGCCATGCCATCGTCTAGCACCAATTTTGATCTCACATGTTTTCTGCCCATAAAAATGCATCTCATAGATTGATACATATATTTCTTCTTAGCTCGTTTAGAATTCATAGGTTGAAGGTTGATACAAAAACTATTCTTATTTTTTCAATTCCCTTGGAAATGAAAACATGGGTTTTTCTCACAACAGGGTGAATTAGGTTTACAATGAGCGATTTATCAAATCTCGTTATGAGAAAAACCCACGTTGTGGTCTAATGACTAGTTGAAACCAAGTTTTGAAATTATCTTTGTTTTATTGACTTTTCTTAATTTTCATATCACAAAGTTCATCTTGTGAAACTTGTTCAAAATAATGAATGCACATGGGATCTTGTGATACATATTATAGATATTCTTCAATTTTTAGCTCTATTTTTTGAACTTTATTGCATGTGATCCATAATTCATTGATCTCTTTACGAAGATAACTAGAAGAGGCTTCTAGATTCTCTTCTTGTGGATCATCTTTATGAATTCTTTGTTCGTCTTCTATGCTTTGAAATGAAGATTCTTCCATAGTGACCATTCTAAATTGTGGACAATGATTTGAGAAGGTCCTTGTGGTGGCATACCCCCATTCTCGAAATGAATTCAATAACATCATGTTTTGTAGATCTTGTTTTGAAAATGGATTTTTATAGTTTCTTTTTACTTTTTGTTTTTGTTTGGTTTTTTTTTGGGGGAACTACCTTTCTAATTTTTATGTCTAAGCATGAATAACCATAATGAAAAGTGTTTTTTTTATTTTTATTTATTTTATGTTTTATTGTACTTTTTGTTTTTATTTATTTAATTTATAAACAATCTTCCTAACCAGCTTTATTTAAATGTGCTTCCCTAGCAATGACGCCAATTGTTGGTTGTTTTAATGGTATGTTAAATCCCTATCATTTAATTATCAACTCGAGGTTTCGTAAAATTATAAGAAAACCAAAGTACATGGAATCTTAGATTAAAATAGTGTAGGAAGTAGTTGTTTAGATGAAAATAATGGAAATGCATATTAAAAATATAAAGTCTAACGAAGAAGTCTCTAATTCAATATGTAATACGTGATCAAAGAGGCTCCTAAATTAGAAGATCCTGGTTGTCCTTCCCCGCAGTACTAACTTCATGAAAAGAAACTAAATAACTGATTAACAATAGCTTATGATGTATAAAAGTAGGAGAAGAGGCTCCTAACTTAGGAGGTCTAGGCTCTTGTTGTTTACAATTCTATTCCATCATTGTTACCATTGCATTAAAAATAGAAACTCAGGAGATAAATCAAGCAAGGAAAAGAGAATGAATTTTAGTGGTTGTTCATGA
Source organism: Pinus albicaulis (assembly GCA_034641835.2). NCBI lineage: Eukaryota > Viridiplantae > Streptophyta > Pinopsida > Pinales > Pinaceae > Pinus > Pinus albicaulis. The sequence continues at coordinate 1,725,630,927 of CM076575.1, forward strand.
TCAGATAGAAGGAGAATTTAACTTAAATTCTTGTTTGCCTCTTCATATTCAAATTAGAATTAAACTAATAATCATCTACAAACAATAATAAATCTTCACACATCTAAATGATTGAATAACTCTTAAGCAAAACTAATTCATGAAAATTATGATAATTTAACCAAAAAGTGTACTGAGCTTGGTGTGAGGACCCTCCACCCTTTCCTTGCACAACTTGAAGAACTTCTCAACTACAACAAATTTAATAAAGCATCCACAACATGAACAACAAATAGAACAATAGAACTGGTTCTTCAAATTATCTCAAAGTGTCCAATAATATTAATACCAAATTACACCTTGTTAGCTTCCTTTGAAGGATTCTCCTCTTATTTATACATGAATTAGGGATATCTTCTCAATAAATTTAAATCCCTAAAATATCTACTAGATCCATCCTTGACTCAACTTATCCCTAAATACTAGATACGAATCCCATGAAACATCAAGATCTCCATGATCTTTCTCCTTGGAATATGGTCCACCTCTTGAGTTGAAATTCGAATTTGTGTTTGGAAGGCCAAGTAAGACCCTTATAGAACCTCCAAATAAGCCTACGCATGTTACAAAACTCATAACACATATATAGATATATGAAACCATGTTAATTTCCTAGTTTTTAATCATAAATTCACTTAAAATACATAAAATAAATAACTTTGGAAAATTATTATTCTAAACTATATGATCGTGAAGATGGTTACTTGATATAGGGTTTTAGGCTAGATAGTTATGAAATGAGGGATAAATGGTTATGAAATGATGGAAATATTTATGAAGATGGAAGACAATTTTGAGAATCAACATACCCCCCAACTAAAGTTGTTGCATGCCCTCATGAAAATATTGCGTTGATTCATTTGTCCATAATTTCATCTTCTTCAAATGATTTTCTTCTGTATGATATTTTGACTTCTATTGATTTTCTTCAAACTTTGCATCATCATATTCTCTTTTGCAAAGTTTAATACAATTGGTTGCAACATCTATTTTTGATGGTTGGTTCTTGTGTGTCAACCAAAATTTTTAAGAATTGGTTCTTGTGTCACAATAATTTTATTTTTGTTGCATCAAATTACATGAAAAAATTGCGAGTTTTCTTTTCAAGTCCTATAATAACTATCAGTGAATTGATAATTTGCGAAGAATATAATCTTTTGGAATCACACTGCAACAATAATTTATTGGGAACAACATGCAAGCTGGAATGAAATGAAAATGTGTGATGATGTGTGACATGTGAATATGAATTGGTGTCCTTCCCCCCCAACTAAAGGTGTTTTTCAGTTTATAACAATATGAGAAAGGGAGTATAGAGGTGGTGAGGAATTTTCAAAAATTACAATTTTATTATTTTAAGGAATTGCATGACTAAAAATTAGAAAACAACATAGCTTCACTTACCTTCAATGTCGATGAATTGTGTTTACTGAAGAGTGTGGCTGCTAATGTTGGGTCATGGAGTATGTAAATAAAGGAAATTGATCTTTTCCTTTGTTCTGTTTCCATTGATGACAAGATTGGGATCTTTATTGTTTCTGTTACAAATTGATTCCTACTGCAAACTACTGAAATGATGTAGTATTCAATCATTACAAGACTCGATGGTATAAATATAGTCATGCAAATAAATGCGTTTATGACGAGCATGAAGAGAATTCACTCGATTACTCGCCATTAATGAATGTCGTTAACCAATGCGAGGAAAAGCTCACCATTAATGTCAATGAGTGCCAATGTACCTAAGTATATATTTTTGAAGTGCGAATAGATGAGTTGATTTCAAGCCACTTGCAAGATCCAACGATCAAGGGACATTGATGTATTCCCATGATTGTTAGCGAGAGAACTTGACATTAATGCATACAAGCCTCAAGGTACTAATAAGGACTCTAGCCTTGATCCTAGATAATGTGTTGATTTCGATATTCCAAGAATTGTTAGAAGGGAGGCATTAATGAATCCCTCATCATCTAACGCAAGTATGGAATAATTATTTTGGAAGGACCATGGATGAGAATTTTCATCAAGTAAGATTTATTTAATGGAAAGGAAAATGGCAAGAGGGTAAACAAGTGAATGGAAAGAAAAAGGAAAAATCAACATATAAGTGAGTTGAATGTATTTATTAATTGGTTAATGAAAATGAATGGAAATTATGCAAAATTTTAAGGGAAAATGTGAAGAAAATATGTGAAACTTGCAAGGAAAATGGTGGTGATGATGCTTAGACAAAATTCTTGAATAACTTCTGAGTTTGGAGACGAAAAGTGATGGCATTTATGGATGATAGAAATTTATGTAATTGGTTCAAGTTTCTTGAAACTGGTAATAGAAAACCAATAATGCATAAATTGGGTTCTTTTAATTCTTTGGTTGTCCTAGAACCTTAAAACAAAACAAGGCGCTAACATTGCAATAAAACGTAAGTGTGTTCAAAGAGAAGTTATCAATTTCTCTCTATACTTTACACAAATTTTTTTTCATAATTAATGCTTAGTAAAACTTGTTTATGACGTGTATTTGTTTCAAATTACCATGGTTAGTCCAATTTAACAATTGTGATAATAAATACAATTTCAAAAAAATGACGATATGCATAATTTCCTCAATTTAATTTTGAACTATAGCATTTCATAAAGATAAAGAAATATTAATTTTCAAATGCTTAATGATTCATGCAAAAAAATCTTTGATCAAAATTTTTCATTCGACCCCTGCAAATAAGTGCTCTTATGTTTCTTCTTTGATGCATCATGCTTGAAAACGTAATATTAGACAAAATTATTTCGATAATGCAACAACTCAATGTCATCAAAATTCCATTTACAATTAAATTTAGTTAAGGGGGGCTATTGGGTCTTTATTCAATTAATTTTGTCTTGTGTTTTCTCATTATTTTCATTTGTTTCTTGCTCCGATGGTCATGTTTAAATAAACCATCACAACAACTTTTTCTCAATTTTCTCCAATCATGAATTGCACATCAATTTTTACGACATGTTTTTTTTTTAATGGAAATAACATACAATATAATTAAAATATAAAAACTAATGAAATATTTACAAAATAAAAATGAAATATTAAAACATAACTCAATGTCTCCCATAGATCAAGGAGATCATATCTTCTCCTTCCATCATGGCCACAACTGAAGCAGTGCATTAAATTAGAAACCGTTTTTCTCACGCAATCTTAGAAGTAAGGCTCTAAATAACCTAAAAAATCTCTCAAATGGTTATATATTTGAGGAAATATCTCATTTCCAACCTAATTCACCCCGTTCTCAGAAAAAACCCATGTTTTATTTTTTTGAGATTCGTTTTCATTTGGTCAAAAAAACATGTTTTAAAGATGATGTTTTTAGGCTGTTACACATTCTAGAAAATAAGGATCTAAAGAACCTCGAAGATATCTCAAATGGTTTTGAATTTTAATAAATCACTAATTTAAACATAATTCACCCCATTCTAAGAAAAATTCATGTTTTATTTTTTTGAGATTCATTTTCATTTGGTCACAAAATCCATTGCAAAAATTACGTTTTCAAGTTGTTATGGATTCTAGAAAATGCTCTAGTTAACAAAATCTATTGTTGGTTCGTGGGCTATTCATGGGCTCCTCTTGTTATCGTTGTAGGCCATGACACTTTTGAAGAGTTGGTTGGTGGCTAAGGCCAAATCTCGGCATCATTGGTCCTCTCGAATGTGATTCCATCGTCCAACACCAATTTTGATATTCCATGTTTTCTACCCATAAAACTGCATCTCATAGATTGATACATATATTTCTTCTTATCTCATTTAGAATTCATATATTGAAGGTTGATACAAATCCTATTATTAATTTTTTCAATTCTCTTGGAAATGAAAACATGGGTTTTTCTTATAACAGAGTGAATTAGGTTTACAATGAGCGGTTTATCGGATCTCGTTCTGAGAAAAACCCATCTTGTGGCCTAATTACTAGTTGAAACCAAGTTTTGAAATTATCTTTGTTTTCTTGACTTTCCTTAATTTTCATATCACAAATTTCTTCCTGTGAAACTTGTTCAAAATAATGAATGCACAAGGGATCTTGTGATACATATGATATATATTTTTCAATGTTTAGCTCTATTGTTTGAACTTCATTGCATGTGATTCATAATTCATTGATCTCTTTACAAAGATAACTAGAAGAGGCTTCTAGATTCTCTTCTTATGGATCCTCTTTATGAATTATTTGTTCCTATTATATATTTTGAAATGAAGATTCTTCCCTAGTGATGATTCTAAATTGTGGACAATGATTTCAGAATATCCTCGTAGTCGCATACCCCCCTTATCTAAATGAATTCTTTAACATCATGTTTTGTAGATCTTATTTTGCAAATGATTTTTTGTAGTTTTTCTTTTTGTTGGGGGTTTAGTTTTGGGGAACTACCTTTCTAATTTCTATGTCTAAGCATGAATAACCATAATGAAAAGTGCTTTTTAAAATGTTTTATTGTTGTTTTTGTTTTCATTTATTTATTTTCTAAACAATCTCCCGAACCAACTTAATCTAAGTGTTCTTCCCCGGCAATGACACCAAAATGTTGGGCATTTTAATGGTATGTTAAATCCTTGTCATTTAATTGTCAACCTGGGGGTTTCATAAACTTAGAAGCAAACCAATGTATATGGAATCTTAGATTAAACTAGTGTAGGAAGTAGTTGTTTAGATGAAAATAATGGAAATGCATATTACAAATATAAAATCTAACCAAGAAGTTTCTAATTCAATATGTAATAAGTGAGGGAAGAGGCTCCTAACTTAGGAGATCATGGCAGTCCTTCCCCACAATACTACCTTTATGAAAAGAAACTAAATAAATGATTAAAAATAGCTTATTATGTATAAAAAATAGGATAATATGCTCATAACATACGAGGTCCAAGTTGTCCTTCTTTACAATTCTATTCCATCATCGTTACCATTGCATTAAAACTAGAAATTCAAGAAATAACTCGAGCAAGGAAAAGGGGATGAATTTTCGTTGTTATTCATGATCAGATAGAAAGATAATTTAACTTAAATTCTTGTGTTTCCCTTCATAATCAAATTATAATTAAACTAATAATAATCTACAAACAATAAGAAATCTTCACACATCTAAATGACTGAATAAATATGAAGCAAAACTAGTTCATGAAAATTATGCTAATTTAACCAAAAAATGTACTTAGCTTGGTGTGGGGGCCCTCCACCCCTTCCTTTCACACTTGAAGAACTTCTTAACTACAAAAAGGTTAATAAATCATCCACAACATGAATAGCAAATAGAACAGTATAACTGGTTCTCCAAATAATCTCAAAATCTCCAATAACATTAATACCAAATTACACCTTGTTAGCTTCCCTTGAAGGATGCTCCTCTTATTTGTACATGAGTTAGGGATATCTTCTCAATAAATGTAAATCCCTAAAATATCTACTAGATCCATACTTTTTTCAACTTATTCCTAAATACTAGATACAAATCCCATGACACATCAAGATCTACATGATCTTTCTCCTTGGAATATGGTCCACCTCTTGAGTTGAAATTCGAATTTCTACTTGGGAGGCTAATTAAGACCCTTCCTGAACCTCCAAATAATCCTACACATGTCACAAAACTCATAACACATATATATATATATGAAACCATGTTAATTTCCTAATTTGTAATCATAAATTCACTTAAAATACATAAAATAAATAACTTTGGAAAATGACTATTCTAACCCGTAAGATCATGAATATGGTTACTTGATGTAGAGTTTTAGGCGAGATAGTTATGAAATGAGGAATAAATAGTTATGAAATGATGGAAATATGGATGAATATGGAAGAAAATTTTGAGACTCAACAAGAGTCATTTGGGAGTTTTGAACACTTGGAATGATTGTCCAAGACTCTTTGGAAAACTGGTTCAATATATGATTTTGATGTTGGAGCTTCTAGTGAGTGTAATTTTGCAATGATGTTTCATTTGTATTTATTTATAAGCTTTATCATAACATTATAGCTTATCATATCTCATTTATTCCTTGCATTACCCCACAATTCAACTTTCCTTCCTTTCGAAAAAAATTCAAGAAAAGTTCTTGAAAATTAAAAGCTACTGTCCCCAAAGATTGTAACCATTGTACTCCTAGGACAACACTAGCACCACCCATTGGAAATGAAATAATTGGACTATTCAATACGTATTACCCATGGTTAGCTTGATATTATGGCACTCTCCAGATCAATTTATAGTTCCTCCATTTTCCACCATCACTTGACACTCTGGCACTGTGTATAGGAAGCAATTCAATTCCTTGGCTACCTTAAAATGAATAAAATTATGGGTACTACCCGAATCAATAAGCACTATTACATTTTTATTCTTGATATGTCCTTCCATCTTGAGAGTTTGAGGAGTGGTAATTATTTCCAATGCATTATAGGATATGGTTGGATTCATTTCTTCTTCCTCTAGGGTTGGTTCCTGGTGTATATCCTCTTCTTTTTAAGCTTCTTGTTCCTTTTCTTCCTCCTCTTCACAATATACGTAAAATAATTTCTTCTCACCACACTTATGACCTTCAGTGTATTTTCTATAACAACTATAACAAAGCCCTTTTTCTCTTTTTTCTTCCATTTTTTGTGGTCTCAACCTTGTAGGTTGTGGAAGTCTAGGAGTAGCAACACTTCCATCTTTATAGTTGTGAGTGGTAGGCCTCCTTGTCATCATAATTTTTCTTCCAATTTTTCTTGCCAACCTGAATGCCTTCTCCAATGTATCAGGTTCCCAAATGTGAAAATAATTTTGTATGTTATCCCTTAGAGTCCCTATGAAGACATCAATCCTATTTTCCTCTAGAATATTATTTACCCTTATATATAATTTTTGGAAGTCCTGAATTTTCTCCATCCTTGAAACCTTTTGTTTGAGATTTATCAATTGGCTAAAGAAGGTGTTTCTCTTTATATCCTCATAATGTGCTATCATTTACTTCATAAAAATTGACCAATTGACTAGTGGTTTATGAGAAAAAATACATCGATACCATACAAACTTATTTTTTTCTAAAGATAAAGTTGGAATGAATACCCTTTGCCTATTATGGAGCTCAAAGTATTGTTCCATGTGTAGCATCCAAGTTATCGGATCCTTGCCATAAAAATTCCTCATATCTATCATTGGAATATGGCGGGTCTTAAATCCAAGATTAGAGTCCATGAAATCATGATTAACATTTATTTTTTTCTCATCATGAGTTTCCTCTACTACCTTTTCGCCATTAGGAAGATTTTCTTGTAGCAACTTTGCCAAACCTTCCTTCAAACCTTCCATGTCTTTGTTCAAATATTCAATGTTTCCTTTTATACCACCCATCTTAGCTTCAATTCCATTCTTCAAACCATGCATATTATCTTCCATCCCTTTCTTCAAACCATCCATATTAGCTTCCACACCTTTCTTCAAACCATCCATGTTGCCTTCTATACCATCCATCTTAGCTTCCATGCCATCCATCTTAGCTTCCATGCCATTTTTCAAGCCATCCATATTATCTTCCACTATTAGGTCTCTATATTACTAGTGTAGTCCCTAATTTTTTTAGTGTATCCCCCTTATTGTTATTGTTTTACCCTTGTAACCCCAATATTGTTATTATTGTGCCCTTAAATTATTATTGTTAGGTCAGCTAGGATTATATTGTGACCCCTTGGACTCCTATATATAGAAGGAGGTTTTTTCATTTGTATCATCCAAGAATTGTTCATTATGTAATGTAAAGAAGGTTTCCCCCTCAAAGCAGCTTATTTCTAAGTCACTGATCTCTCTTTTCTTGTATTTTTGGAGTTTGTTTCATAACATTTGGTATCAGAGCTTTGGATTCTAGGGTTTCACTACTCCAAACATGACATCGTGGAATTTCACTATAACTTTTTTCTATGAAGATTCAAAAGCTGAAATTATTAGCATGCGAAGCCGAAATAACAATGAACATTGTGTAAAAATTTCAGATATTTCTTCATAATATTTATGGAGATATGATCTGTGGAAGTTAGGGTGTTTTTAGGCTCCTGAATTTCATCTAAACTAGAACATCATGGAATTTTCACTATAATTTTTTTCTATGAAGGTATAGAAGTTAAAATTTTTATCATGTGAAGCCTAAATCCTTGGGAACTTCATGCAAAAATTTCAGATCTTGGGTCTTAATATTTTCGGTGATATGATCTGTGGAATTTAGGGTTTTTGCAGGCTCCAAAGTTTCATCTAAAAGAGGTGACCTAGGGAAAATCATCATAACTCTCTCTCTGAGCATCAGATTCGAGTTATATAAAAATTGGTCAAATTACATGGATTGTAGATTCTTGTGTATCAATTTTAGAGCCAAAGGAGGAAACCATGACATGTGGCACACCATACACTTTCGATCTACTGAACCAGTCCACAATTAGGTCATTGTGGAATATTGGGCATAACTTTGCCTTGAAGAATCCAAATTAGGTCAGACCTATGGAATTTGAAAGAAGATTCAGAGGGAAACTACAGGACCGAATTTCAGATATTGAAGATACTAAATCACAGAGATAATTCAGTTTCAATATCGAGCTCCTCAGAAGCAAGAAAAAGGTGTGTATTTTTTTTCTGAATCACATAAGTCTTGTTTGAAGAATCAGTTTGAATTGATTCCAAGGGAATATTGTAGAATAGATATCAGTATTTGGTTCTAAAATTCCCCCTAATTCAACACCCATTAAGCCTTCACAAGGCTCTACTATGACTCATGAAGATGAAGAAATGCAACATGACATATCAAAATTACAAGAGCAGGTGCACCAAATTTTTCTCTTGCAAAGAGCAACAAAAAATGAAATGGAAGTTTTGAAGAAAGGCGTGGAAGTTGAGATGGATGGTCTAAAGAACGAAATGGAAGCTAAGATGGATGGTTTGAAGAATGGCATGGATAGCATGGAAGTTAAGATTAATTAAATAATGGAAAACTCATGTTGAAAATTTTTCCTAATGGTAAAAATATAGTAGAGGAAACTCATGATGAGAAAAAAATAAATGTTAATCATGATTTCATAAAATTTAATGTTGGATGGAAGATCCACCATATTCCAATGATCAATATGAGGATGTTTGATGGCAAGGATTCCGTAACATGGATACTACATATGGAGAAATATTTTGATCTCAATAATGTGCAAAACACACAAAAAATATGCTTTGAAACTTTATATTTAGAACAAAATACATTTGTATGGTATCGATGGCTTTGCTCCTGTAAAAAAGTTGTCACTTGGTGAATTTTTACGGAGGAAATGATGGCACATTATGAGGATAAAAAGAGCAACGTCTTTTTTAGACAATTGATAAATATAAAACAAAAGGGTTCAGTGGTGGAGCACATTGAGGACTTCCAAAAATTGAATATAAAGGTAGCTAATATTCTAGAGGAAGACATGATTGATGTCTTCATAGGGACTTTAAAGGATAACATGCAACATGAGGTTCTCGTTTTGGAGCCGGATTGATTGGAGAAGGCACTCAGGTTGGCAAGAAAAATTGAATGTAAAATTATGGCGAAAAAGAAGCTTACCACTCACATTTGTAAAGATGGAAGCGTTTCTACTCCTAGACTTCCACAACCTACAAGGTTGACACCACAACAATTGGAAGAAAAAAGAGAAAAAGGGCTTCGCTACATTTGTGATATAAAATACACTAAAGGTCATAAGTGTGTTGAGAAGAAATTATTTTACATATATTTTGAAGAGGAGGAAGACAATGATGAAGAAACTTCAAAAGAAGAGGATATACTCCAGAAACCAATCATAGAAGAAGAAAAAATGAGTCTAGCCATATCATGTAATGCATTGTCAAGAATTACCACTCCTGAAACTCTCAAGATAGAAGGAAATATCAAGAAGAAAAAGGTAATAATGTTGATTGATTTGGGCAGTACCCATAATTTTATTCATTCTAAGGTAGCCAAGGAATTGAATTGTTTCTTTTACCGAGTGCCAGAATTTCAAGTGATGGCTGCAAATGCAGGAAATATAAATTGATCTAGAAAATGCCATAATATCAAGCTAACCATGGGGGAATATTTATTGAATATTCCAATGCTTTCCATTCCAATGGGAGGTGTTGATGTTGTACTTGGAGTACAATGGTTACAATATTTCGGGATGGTAGATTTTAATTTTCAGGAACTTTACTTGAATTTTTTTCAAAAGGAAAGGAAGTCGAATTACGTGGTATCGCAGGCATGCCAGAAAATATAGTAAGATATAATGTCATGACAAAGCTTCTAAAGAAATAACAACAAGGTGTAATTGCACAATTATGTTCACTAGAAGTTCCAACCTCAAAATCATCTATTTCTCTAGATCTCCAAAAAGTCTTGGACAATCATTCCAAGGTGTTTGAAACTCCCAAAGGACTCCCACCTATTTGTGATCATGATCATGATCATAATATTCATTTGATTCCAGGAAGTGTTCCTCCAAACATCAGGCCTTATAGATATCCTTATGTCCTAAAGAGTGAAATTGAACGTATGATTTCAAAAATCTTAGAGGCTATTATAATTCAACCTAGTCAAAGTTCTTTCTCTTCTCCAGTAGTATTGGTGCATAAGAAGGATGGATCATGGAGCATGTGTCTAGATTATAGGGAGCTCAATAACCTCACTATTAAAGGTAAATTTCCCATTCCTATGATTGATAAATTATTGGATGAATTAAATGGAGAAATTTATTTAACCAATTTTGATCTTCATTTAGGATATCATCAAATTAGAATGAAGACTGAAGATATTCAAAAAATAGCACTTCGAACTCATGAGGGTCATTATGAATTTTTGGTCATGCCTTTTGGCCTTACCACTGAACCTTCTACATTTCAAGGGTCAATGAATTCCATTTTGAAACCCTTCCCTAGAAAAATTGTGCTAGTATTTTTTGATGATATACTAATCTACAGAAGGTCTTGGAAGGATCATGTTCAACATGTTGACAGGGTACTCAAACTATTGGAGGAGAAACAATTATATGAAAAATCATCCAAATGTTTCTTTGGAGTACTAAAGGTGGTATATCTGGGTCATATTGTATCTCACAAGGGTGTTATAGTAGACCTTAACAAATTTCAAGCCATTATGTAATGGATAATCCCCACAACCATAAAGCAGTTATGAGGATTTATTGGGTTAACAGGGAATTATCACAAGTTTGTTAAGAATTATGGGAGAATAGTAGAACCTATAACAACATTATTAAAGAAAGATGCATTTTCATGGACTCCTGAAGCAACTAAGGCTTTCTAACATCTCAGAAAGCAAATGTAACTAGCACCAGCATTAGCTACACCAGACATCAAGAAAACCTTTATTTTGGAATGTGATGCCTTATTAAATGGAATTGGTGTTGTTTTAATGCAAGAAGGAAGACCCATTTGTTTTGAAATTTTTCCAATCAAAGGAAAGTATTTACAATAAGCTATTTATGAGAAGGAAATGTTAGCAATACTACATGCACTAAAGACATGGCGAGCTTACTTAATGGGAAGACACTTGAAGGTAAAAACTAATCATGATAGTATTAAACACTTCTTGGAACAAAGACTATCTTCAGAAGAGCAGAAAAAATGGGTCACAAAGATGTTAGGTTATGAATTCGAAATCATCAATGAAAAAGGGAAACTAAATGTTGTTGCAGGTGCACTCTCAATAAAGAAAGGAGAAGTGGAAGCATTGCTTTGTGCCATTTCTATTATCTAACCAGATTGGATAAACAAATCAAGGGATGAATGGAAGAAGGATGAAAAAGTGTCAACACTCATTCAAAAGTTATAGCAAGGTCCTAGTACACATGATACATTTATTTTGATTCCTTATAGTACAAATGTCACTTATATGTTTTTAAGAATTCTGAACTAAAACAAAAGATTCTTTTGGAATTGCACAGTTCTCCTTTAGGAGGACACTTGGGATTTATAAAAACTTACCACAGGCTAAGAATTGTTTTTTGGGGTGGACTTAAATCTTATATTCAAAATTTTGTGGCGAAATGTTTGATTTTTCAGCAAAATAAAGTTGAGACAAATAAGAACCCAGGTCTTCTACAACCTTTATACGTTCCAAGTCAACATAGGGAGGAGATTTCAATAGATTTTATCACAAGTTTATCTAAGTCCAAAGGAAAGAGTGTCATTATGGTGGTAGTTTATATAATTACCAATTATGAAAAATTTTGTGCATTATCTCATCCATTTAAAGAAAGTACAATTGCTACTACATTTATTGAAACAATTGAAAACCTAAATGCATACCTAAAGATTATTGTAAGTGACAAATATCCCATTTTTACTTGAAATTTTTGGACGGAATTATTTTGTTGTTTGGGTACTCAACTAACTCATAGTTCATCTCATCATACTAAATTCGATGGTCAAACTAAGATAGTGAATAAATGTTTGGAAAGATATATTCGTTGTTTTGTATCTGATAAAAAAACACAATGAGTCAAGTGGTTACCTCTCACTAAATGGTGGTATAACACTTCCTTCCATACTGCAGCAAAGAAGACCCCATTTATGGCACTTTATGGATATCATCCATTGTCCATAACATCATCTTTAAGAGAAAATTATAATGTTCAAGTAGCGGAATATCACATTGAGCATCAACAAGAAGTTCTCAAAATCTTAAAGGATAACCTAAATTTGGCACAAAATCGAATTAAACAACAGGCAGATCAACAATGCAGTGGGAGAAGTTTTGATGTAGGAGACTGGGTATTTTTATGGCTACAACCATACAAACAAATGTCCCTCAAGCAAGCTAATAAGGATAATACATTATCACCAAATTACTATGGTCCTTACAAGGTGTTACAAAATATTGGTAATATGGAATACAAATTGGAGCTTTCTGCTTCTTCGCGAGTGCATCTAGTTTTCCATGTTTCATGTTTAAAGAAGGTTATAGGTGAAAAAATTCTAGCTCAAACAATCTTCCCAAAAATGGATGAGGAAGGAAAAATCACGTTGCAACCTGAAGCAGTCACAGAAACAAGAACTCGAGAGTTATGAAATCGATCAATTTCACAGTATCTCATCAAGTGGAAGAACTTACCTACTGAAGATTCTACACCAGAGGATGATAATTTTATACAGAAGCACACAGAGCTACTCAAGCATTGAGGACAACACGTTTTTGAAGGAGAGGGGCATGCTAGGTCTCTATATTTCTAGTGTAGTCCCTTATTGTTGTTAGTATAACCCCCTTATTGTTATTGTTGTACCCCCGCAACCCCAATATTGTTACTATTGTGCCCTTACATTATTATTTTTAGGTCATATAGGATTATATTGTGACCCCTTGGAATCCTATATATAGAAGGAGGTTTTTTCATTTGTATCATCCAAGAATTGTTCATTTATGTAATGTAAAGGAGGTTTCCCCCTCAAAGTGGATTATTTCTAAGGCGTTGATCTCTCTTTTCTTCTATTTTTGGAGTTGGTTTCATAATATCCACACCTTTATTTAAACCAACCATATTAGCTTCCACACTTTTATTAAAACCATCCATTTCACCTTTTCTTTACTCTCTGTGAGAGGGAAATTTGTTGCACTTGTTCTTGTAATTTTGATATATAATGTTGTACTTCTTCCTCTTCATGAGTCATAGTAGAGCCTTATGAGGGCTTAATTGGTGTTGAATTATTTTAAGGAGGAATTTTAGAACCCAATACTAATATATATGCACCAATATGCCCTTGGAATCACTTAAAACTGATTTTTCAAACAAGACTTATGCAATTTTTTTAAAACATAAACACCTTTTTCTCATTTTTTAGGATCTTGATATTGAAACTGATGTATCTTTGTAATTTCAGATGCCCAAGATTTTATCTTCGGTACATGTTAGTTCCCTATATTGCCAGTGCATTCCCTTATTGTTGTTAGTGTACCCTTATGAATATTCTTTCCAATGCCATAGGTCAGACCTGATTTGGATTCTTGAAGACAAATTTATGCCCAAATGCCCACAATGACCTAATTATGGACTAGTTCAGTAGAGAGAACTTGTATAGCATCCACGTGTCACTTTTTCCTCATTTGGCTCTGAAATTGATAGAAAAAAAAAACTACAGTGTGTGTAATTTCGGCCACTTTTTACAGAATTCCAATTTGATGCCCAGAGAGAGAGTTATGACGATTTTTTGAAGGTTGCATCTTTGAGATGAAATTTGGGAGCCTAAAAAAACCCTAAATTCCATAGATCATATCTCCAAAACTATTGAAAACCAATATCTTAAATGTTTCCATGCATTTCCTCTGGATTTTGGAGCATATGGTTTTTTTTTAGCTTCAAAAACTTCATATAACAAAATTTATCGCGAAAATTCCACGATGACCTGTTTGAAGCAACAGAACTGTAGAATCGAAAGCTCTGATACCAAATGTTATGAAACCAACTCCCAAAATAGAAGAAAAGAGAGATCAACACCTTATAAATCAGCCCCTTCTAGGGGGAGAACTCCTTTACATTACATAAATGAAAAGTTCTTGGATGACACAAATGAAAAAACCTCCTTTCTATGTATATGAGTCCATGGGGTCACAATATAATCCTAGCCGACTTAAAAATAATAATATAAGGGCACAATAATAAAAATATGGGGACTACAACGGTAAAACAATAACAATTAGGGTGCTATACTATCAATAATAATGGACTACACTAGTAATATAGGGCCCTAACAGTAACCCTAATACTTATAAAAACCATTAAACAGATACCTGCATGCCAAATATACAAACCTATATGAAGATATGCTCTTACCCCGAAGTCTAATGCTACAATCTCGCTCTGGTGATTTACATGTCTTGTTTCATCTTAACCAACACATTAGCATAATAACAACAAATAACATCATGATGACAAAAAATACATACAATGACCTCACAATGCATGTATGACCTATTATACATGCATACCCATATACTGACAATGCATGCATCAAAACATATAAACACTGACATGCATAACCTACATGAACTCACAACAATCACATAACAACAACGACATTATGAACTTCCACATGAAAATAGAACTGAAAAAATGGACGTCATCATGCATACATAACATACACATTTACAACTTTCATGCATGCATGACAAAAATATTCTGCCCACCCAGTCCAAGTGTTGAACCATGCTATGATACCACTTTGTAACCACCCTCCTCCCACATTTACATAATTAAATTGGTCCTGTGAGGTAAACATGTGACGAGAGTAGATACTATGATCTGATTCAACCTCCTAGGTCACCCTAAGGAAGTGGAAACAAGGAAACATAGCCAAATTTATCATCCACATAACCAACATAGTATTCAGAAGCTACCCCACCTTTTCAGGTGACAAACCCCTAAGGAGACTCACCAATTAAATATCCTATAGCCCCAATCACTCCCTTTTCAAACCCTCCAAGTGACTGTGGATCTGAGTCGCTCCCATGAGCTTGCCTAAGTGTGACTGTGGCCTTTTTATTCCACTGCTATGACAATGGATGTGAGATTTAAGGTTGAACTCTTGAGATAGGACCCACTCACTGCCCAAAACATCAGGAAATTTATATAAATTAAATCGAACATAGAGACAATGATGCCTCTGTAAATTATTGAGCATAGACTTGACTGGACCCCTACTAGCTATGGCATTAATTTCAGCAAACATGTCCCAAATATGCATTATACAGTTTTAAAAAACATATATGAGCATAGAGGTCTCATACTTATCTGAGAATTTCTAAGAAGCATTGGTGCCTTATCAGACTGGATGCATTATCATCTATTATAAGGTCCTATATTCATTGTTCATTCATTTACAATCAAAACATGATGAGAGCCATACATCATCACTATCATAAAACATGCTCATAACTAGCATATAACCAACATAAATAATAGGGATAGAACAACCATAGAATCCACAGATAAACCAATACATTTTCACATAAAATACCAAGGAGTAGAAACTCTTACTGATGAATGCAAAATCCAACCTAGTGTGGGACTACCATGTTCCACCTAACCATAGATTGGTTGAGCAAAATATCTCTTCATCCAATAACCCTTGGCCATATTCCAAGCATGAATGTGGGACTCAAAACCAAAGAAATCATCAAGGGCTTGTTGAGACTAAGTCACCTCACCATCATCAATAAAATCAAGCTTTACCGTAATCCTCACTGGATCACTAGGCCATAAAAAATCATCGATACCTCCTAATCTCTCCACCTAAACCATGATAAATTTTTCTTTCCCAAAATAACTTTACTGTACTTTATCCTGCCATTATTGGTCAAGGAATTCCTAGGCCTATAAGGTATCCACCCTTTGGGAGTTACCGTGTCCCCCAAACTTGGATTCCTAGGCCCAATCAAGGTTACTCACCACTAAAATTCACCATGTATCCCACCATTCACATATCAAGGGATTCCTATTCTCAATCGAGGTGTTCACATCTTGGATTTACGATGTATCCCATCCTGGGATTCCTAGGCCTTGTGAAAATCTTGCGACCACCCCACTCAGCTTTGAGTCCATCCGAAAATAATTCTTTAAAAAAGCATGAGAACCCCATCACACCATGGCTATCCTGAAATGTCAAGGAAAGTCTAAAGAACATTGTCACACTTGGGAAAACCCATGGCAATGACAACAATACAACCAAGAACACACATGCATAACCATTCATGCTAAATCTAGCAAGGAAATTAGACAGGAAAATTGATACATGTGAGTAAACCTATTGTATCTACTTGATCCTACTCTTCCTTGATTGATCTTTTCTTCCTCTTTGCCTTCTTTTCCTTTCCTAATCCAAAGCTGAAATGCTTCAAGAAAACTCTAAGTGTCAAAGAGTGTGTGAGATAGAATATAGAGAGAGATCCAAAACTAAACTGACCAATAACTTACACTGAGAAATGGTACCAAATAATCCTCATAAGCCTTTTTATTAACAACGCCTCTATTTTCTCCATTTTCCATTATTTTCTTTCATTTTCCTCCTCACATGAAGCGACCCTTCACCTTCGTTTTCTCCTAATTTTCGTTTTTTCCTAAATAAAATGCCAATTAATGAAAATTTCCTTTTCCAAAGCCATTTCCATTTCCTTTTCCAATTTCCTTAGCCATAGTAAACCAAATGAACACCCACAATATCATATTTTTTCCTAACATTCATCTTGGAATACATGTCCCATGACCTTGGTCATATATTTTTTACATGTTTTTTTAACCAGTGTTGTTACATTACTCTAGGATCTCCCATAAGACATGATACTACTAGATACCTGTAGTAGATAATATTAGAATATTGCCTATAAAGAGGTTATGAGTGAGGAAGCAAGAAGGGGAAATTATTATTCTAGAAAACTATTTTTTTATTCTTTTCATCCAAAACATCTCTACTAAGACTTTAAAAAACCAGGAGGAAAATAAAGGGGGAAAATGGATAGCCCTTCCTGATCCCACATTTAGCGGAGGATAGAAATTATACACCATTTATAAGGATTTTCTTTGAAGAGGAGGAAATACAAGTTAAAATACATAAGATAAAGGAATGATGAAATACCAAATGAATTAGAATAAGAAGGATGTAAATTGAGTCGTAATTATAAAGCTCCAAACATTATTATTGTTTCAAAAAATGTTTTTTAATTGTTTTCAAGGTTATAAAAATGAGGTTGATGTTCTAGTAAGGGGTAGGGCTTTGTAACAACCAATTTGGGAAAATTCCACTCTTACAGAGAATTGTAACATTTTTGGAATTAAAATATAAGGATGAGATACTGGACACGAATTTCAAAGCTTGGGAAGGAGGTTGCTAGGGAAGTAAGAGATGTGGTTAACAATGTAATTCATGGGTTTAATTGTGGCGTTAATGGGGCTGAGAAAATGTATTAATCCAGTTTGAAGCAAGGGATGAGAACCATACCTTTATTTTCCATGTCCTTAATAAAAAGTACAAGAAATAAATGGAGAGGAGAACATGCCCAAAACCTCCAATGACTACACAAAATTATAAGGATATTTTTTTTTTGGGTAGCATGAGAAGTTCTGCGAAAGATGGAGTTGATCCATAGGATAAGTAAGAATGAAAAAACATGAAGAAGACAGGAAAAAATAAAAAAGGTTGTGATTGGGTGAGAGGATTTAAGAGGGAAAGCATAGAATTAGCATGTGATAGACTCAACATGGGACTTAGTAGAAGTTAATGAAGAATGGAAGAGCATAGAAGGAAGAGAATCTCTAAGAACAATAAAGGAGGAGAAATATTATGGAAAAATGCATATAAAGAGAGGAGAGGAAAATCCTGCTTGGAGATAGCATAGGGCATAGAGAAGCACACATAGTTTTTGAGACTATGGGGTGTTGGTTTACTTGATTTTTGGGTGGAGACATGAGGGTCTCTAGACTCCAAGTAGTGTTAACTATGTGATCCATCCTTTGAATCACCCTTTCTCAAGCTCTGAAATCTAGCTTGGAGGTAACAACTACAAGAATTATTGTTTGCAACTCATATAATATTGCGTGGAGAGTTAGAGTCCCCATTTGAGTTACCATGATTCAACATTACCATATAAATGCTCAGGTAACTTTGTCTGCATGTATATCTTACATGACTAATTACTGAACTATTATATGCCATCATGAATGGGTCTGATGCCTTATGTGCCATATATTTCTAAATGGATTCTTGTTGTGTTGTGTAAAATTAATTTCTGATGCCTATGCTGTTTATTTCCTGTAAAAGTGGGAATGCTAATTTCATATTTAATGTATCAACAAATGGTTGATTTAGTATTTATTCCCCAAGTATGAATTTTTGTCTTGAATTACTTGAATAAATATTTATTGATAAATCGTCCAATACTCCATTGATACCACTAAAGGTTTTATATACTAGTTTAATATGTTTATTAACCATGGTTGTGCCAATGTTGACAAATGGTTGACTACTGTGATTATTGTTGTGCATGAAGTTCGTTTTTTTTTCTTGAATATGGTAGATGTACTCATTATGTTACTCATAACCCAAAATTAATATATTTACCCAAGTGTGAAAGATGGTATAACTCTTATGTTGAAATTTTCTATGTGTTTCAATGATTTTCATAATTTGTCCTTCATAGGGATGGAAAATCTAAAGGCTCGGAAACGCCTTCATTTATATATATATATATATATATATATATATATGTATGTATGTATGTATGTATGTATGTATGTATGTATGCATACACACACATTATTAAGCTCAGGAAGGATATTACTATATTATGTATTCACATATACATACACTTTCTATATTTAGTGTCAGATGGGTTGAATCCTTAATTGTTAGAATATGTTGTCATTAATGTCAAACGCATGGAAAATCTCAAATGTTTCCAAGAAGATAGGTGAACGATATTGTTTAGAATAGATAACTTGGAGACATTTTTAGTTTAGAATATTAGCTCAATTGCACTTGGAAACTACTCATATGGATATTTATCATAAAGAGATTTCCAAAGGTATATTGAAGTCTGAAAATGAAGTCCTGGATCAAAATATATGGTTGGTAAAAGTTACAAATTTAAAAGTCAATTTTTTATGTTTGGCCATCGCCCTAATGGTACAATCAACATGCAGATGTGGCAAGCGCATCCATGTGGGTGCATATGTGGAACAAGCTTAGTGTATACTGTGTGGCTCTTGCCTAAGACACATAATCTATGTGGAAATAACCTCGATTTTTTCTAAGGAAGGCATGATTTAAATTGTCAAGGTGACAATGCATTGCGAGGACATGTCTAGATAAAGCAAAAATTGGAAGAATACAAATTAACAGGAAGAGATACCACCTTTACACGTAAACCTAGTGGTTTATCTCTGGTGAAATCTGGAGGAAATCCAAGTTTTATGAATAGAGAGACAAATTTTGGGAAGTAGGAAAATTGTCATCATTTTCCACAAAAATTTCACATTCTAGCTAAAGGCATTGGATATCACACACCAATCCACAAAGGAGACATGTTATGATTTGATTGGAAGCTAGTTATGACATGGAGCCATGCCGGGTTTATAACATTGACATGATGTGGGCCAATAAGGGCGTGACATGTGGTGTACATATTTGGTATTTTTGAATGGCAAAGTGGTCAGAAAACAAGTGGCACATGGAAGATATCAATAAATGACACTTGGAAATGTGATAGACATATTCATAGACAAGTCAGCAGTTGGGACACATCACCCCAAAAACTAACCCCAATAGTTTTTGGATGAGTTGAAAGTTTTATTTTTTGGGTGACAACGTACTAGGACATGGTGGAATACATGTTGGCAAGCGATGGAAAAATTAGAGTGGTTATATTCGGTGGGTAGAGGTCCCCACAGGACATGAAATCCCTGAGGTTTAGCTTGGGCAGGACTCAAAGGAGAAATAAGCTATTATTTCAGGATGACAACGTGTCGAGACAATGTGGTGGGTAGAGGTGGAAGACGAGACATGCAGGAATCAAGTGTATGAATCATAGCTTTGGAGGGATTTCATAGTGGACAGGTGGTGGTTCCACATCATACATATTACCTCGATAAATGAATCCTAGTGGTTTCATGATCAAAAGCTTAGTATTTTAGCTCAAAAAAGAAAGTGCTCGAAAATGAATTAAACTAGAACGAAAATTACTAGTCCATCACAAGGAATCCAACACAACTCGTTTTGTGGAAAACTGAGTTCAGATGAAGGAGATATGGTCTATTGATAGTCGTTTATAACAAATAATTTTTTATTAAAAAGATTGCAGAACAGGTACAGGCTGATGACATGGTAGCCCAGTCAGCATTCAAGAAATATTATTCATTTTTTGTCCAATGGGACTGTGGTGAGTGTCACTGTGGGATTCGATAGTTTGGTTTGTCAAGGTAAAATTTGTCCAATGACCTCCTAAGGTTGAATTTGGGTTTATGATATTATGTGCTGTAATTTTTTTTTTTTTAATTAATTAAAGATATATATATATATATTATGGTTTTTAATCATATACTATATTATATATTTATATATATTATTTATATTTAATATTAAATCACACCTTAATTAATTAAAATTAAGATATTAATCCTCATGTTTTTTTTAAACCCATAATGAAAAGGTCCATATTTAAAATCGTTGAGGCTTATGTATTACTTATTTGGACAACATATATATGTTATGACATGTTTAAGTAAAAAATATATGTGTGTGTGTGTGTGTGTATTGTTACACCATTTTTTGGTCATCTAACCTATTGTTATTAGATGGACCCAAGTACACCATGTAAGACCAATTTTACCCTAAGTAAAATTGCATTCACTATGAAAAATAACTTAGTAAACCACCTTTATTAAGTTTTTTATGGTCTAAATAGGAAACCCCATGAGGAAATATTAAATAAATCTACATTTGTTTGATTCTCCTCAAGGAATAATTAGTTAAACAACAATTTAATTAATATTCCTAGTTATATTTAACCTAAAACAGGGAAATTAATTAGATAAATCAAAATTTATCTAATTATTTTCTGGGAATAACTATTTAAACCTTATTTAAATAATATTATTTGTTAAATATGACTAAATCACCCTTGAATAATTAAATAAATCATTATTTATTTGATTATCACTCAACCACATCCTTAAAATGATAAATAAATCATTTATTTACTTATTATTTACAAATAAAGGGACTTGACCCAAGTCAAATTCCTTTTCCCTCCAATAAATATAATAAAATATTCCATAAAAGTTGGATCTTGATTTGCTTAATAATATTTTAACTATGCACCAATATCTATACTAACTCAATATTTTGTTATAAATAGAAGGGTTTTCCCATTCATTTAGCACCTTTTGTTGCCTAAAGATCACTCTGGATCTATACTTTTGGTCTGACTATTGATCCACCACCATAGTCATATTTTTCTACCATTTTTGTCTGGGTTTTCTACGCCAGCAAGAGAGAGGAATTTTAGTTCTGAAGTGTTGAGGACTTGCAAGAACCCATCCCATTGAGGAGAACAGGGAACACCCTCTTGTGTTTTCCTCCCAGGTGCCATCAATACAAAATTGATTCAACATATTCTTGTCTTGTATATTGGATGCATGGAGTAAATATTGTTTTTTCTACTATTTAATGTCTTCTAATGCATAGATTTAGATTTTTGCAGCATTTATCTTGATCACCTAACTGCAGATCTGAGGATATTAGCAACCATATTTTCTGTTAGGGTTGTTTTTTATGTGCAACTAAAGTGGTATTTTTTCATACGCTTGGAATTAAGATTCATAATAACAACTGGCGACTCCACACGGGTTTATGATTATGACCGCTATCATTTTTATAATCCTTGCATATCTAACTACTTCAAACCCTAGGATTTCTCTTCATCCCCTTGCTTTTTCTTTTGTTGATGTTGTTTTTAACCTATAAAGCCCTAAAACGATAAAAATTCTGACTTCCGTGTGTTTTTAGACCTATTGCATAGATGATAGACATCAGCCACAGCTGAGATGATATGTTTTTATGAAATATACTATTGAAAGTGTCGAAAGTGCAAGTCGCACTTTTTGGCCCAAAACCTGTGACCTGGACCCTCAAGATGCACCTTGCAACCCAAAAATTGCGACCTCTGCTGAAAACAGGTCAGAAACTCCGACCTGGACATTTTGCAGGGATTTTTCTGAAAGTTTTCTGGGTTTGTCTGAGCCTCTGTTCAGTGTTTTATAACCTCAGTCTTCACCCATTTTGGACCTATACTTGTTTTTTTTTTCTCAACTAAGTGGGAACCAAGCCCCCTAGGGCTTCAGTGCCCTCCACTTTTTGTGGAAGAGTTTTTTCTGTTGCAGGTTATCTGAAATTTCAGAGCCTTCAGCCTTTTTTTTCCAGATCTGATACCTCACCTTTAGATCCACTTCAGATCAGCTTGTTATCCATCCAAATCACCTCATTTAGATTTTTTTGGGTTTTCCTCTAGGGTCCACTCCATTTCGCTTCAGGAGATAGCCTTTCGCCATCTCTTTTTACAACAATTTTTCCTCTGATTTGTTGTTCTTTTCTGCACCACTTTCTAGCAGATTTTGTCCTTTAGATCATTGTCCCTCTTGACCTTAGATCTATTGGTTTCTTTAGTGTGTTTTAATTAGTTTTTTTTACTCACCTATAGACTAGTTGTTGAGAGACCTGCCTCCTTCGGTTTAGATTACTGCATTATTAGTTGTTTATTTTCTGTTTTTGCAGGCCTATATACTGTCATTTATAGGTCTATTTATAGCTATACAACACACTTTTTATTTTTCTCTAGAAACATCTGGGTTTAAAAATTAAAATTTACACACACACCCTAAGCGAAAAATGGCTTGGTTAACACCGCCAAGAAAAGACTCTAAAACATTGAAATCAATTGATCCTGCACCTCTCTTCCCTTCATTTGACATTGTAATCAGTTGATCCTACACCACCCTACCCTTGTTGGTATCTTTTTCCTTTATGCCTTTTTTGTGTTGTCATCATTTCTCAACCTCCCATGGGCTCTAGTTTTCCTCAGGGGGGAGCCAACACCTCCTACATTTTTTCCTCTCCTGGTAGCACGTATCTAAGATACATCATGCCTCCTCTTTTTTCCCAACCTCCTTTTTACCACACTATTACCCAACCTATTTATTATTTGTACCCACAGTCAGGTGTTGTAGCTCCTCTAACATTAGCACCCCCTCCTCCCTTACCTTCTCAACCCCTGTAACAACAACCATTGCCCCCTCAAGGGCAGGTGTATGCACAACATGGTGCACCTAATCCTCCTCCCCCAAAAAAGAAGAGGAAAGGCACTGAAAATCAAGCTACCCTGGGTAATCCTGGACCTAATCAAGGTAATAATCCTAACACTACGAACCAAAAACATGGCACTCAGCCCAAGCAGGATAGGCCTATTCATAAAAACAAGCCCTATTCTTGTTATGGTGTTTACGGTCATTACACACATGATTGTTCCATTTTTCCATAGATGCGGCAGCTGTGGGAGTCTCAAGCAACATTGAGAGAATAGTAGGCCATCCATTACATCCCTCCTAGTGTTGTGCCTAGTCAACCAGGGGTGCTTACTGATCCTTTACCTCAGCAGGGGTTCATGGCTATCTAACCACCTGAAGGGCAGGTGGCCACTCAACCCCTTCCATTTGGTACCTCTGATTAGTAGATTCTCATGATGAACTATGATCAACCTTTAACTCTAGACATCAATCTTCAGACTCGGTCCCATCAATACAACAAGCCTCCTGCTATGTCTGTCCCCAAGCTGCCTCCTTCGGTCTCTACAGAGCCTCTTTCGACACCTAATGGTCCCTTAAAGATCCCTCAGCCTAGGGCAGAGGTTCATACCAAGATCCCTAAGGGACCACTATGCTTAAATGCTACTTCTAGAAAAGCTACCCATTCATATAGCATATTAGATGATTTGGAACAATCCCCTGCTGCCATTTCAACAATAGAAATCCTATAGTCATGCCATTCACAATGTTAAGCTCTACTATCTACCATGGGCACTGTAGATCCTTCCGATGATCGATTGATTGTATTTGATGTTGACTGGACAGAACATCCTCCTCTCCCTGCTTCCGTCTCCTTCCAAACCCCAGTCAAGATCCGGAACGCTAACGTTACCGGTGCATTATCGATGAGGAGGCATCCACCTGCATGATGTATGCTTTGGTTTGGAAGAAAATTGGATCACCTGAGTTGGCTCCTTCCACGATCACTCTCCTACCATGGGATGGACATGCCTCCAAGCCCATTGGCTTATTCCACAATTGTCCTATTACTCTTGCGAGCAAGACTGTTTGCGTTAACATAGAAGTCATAGATGCACCCTTAGATTACAACATTATATTGGGTCGTAGCTATAGTTATGCGATGTCTGTTGTCCCTTCTGCGGTCCATCAAAAGATGTCCTTCCCTCATAACGGAAAGATAGTCACCATAGACCAATTCACATATTATGAACCGAAGTCTCAAACCTCCCCTGAGTCCACTATTTCTTTGGTGGGAAATAAGAAAATCATCGATCCTTTTACTAGTGTTTAACCTGGAGTCTACAAATATTCCTTACTGCTTGGTACTTTCCCTGGTCTTCCTCCTCCTGTATCTGATCCCAGCTCGTCGAATGTTTGCATGATGAAATTTTCTCGGGCTACCCTCAAGTGGCCCACCTTAGCTAGTCAGCAGCCTCCACACCCCCCACAGCCTTCTCTGAGCCCTTCGATTTAGCCTTCTGGACCTCCTCCTCTTGGCCCTTTAGCTGGTACTCATGAGCCTCTTTACCCTCCTGGAATGGTTCCTCCAGGCCTTAACCATGTAGGATTCGTCCTGTTAGGTCCCTATATTACTAGTATATTCCATTATTGTTGTTAGTGTAACCCCCTTATTGTTCTTATTGTACCCTTGTAACCCCCATATTGTTATTATTGTGCTCTTAAATTATTATTGTTAGGTTGGCTAGGATTACATTGTGGCCCCATGGACTCCTATATAAAGGAAGGAGGTTTTTTAATTTGAATCATCCAAGAATTGTTCATTCATGTAATGTATTGGACATTTCCCCCTTCAAGTGGCTTATTTATAAGGTGTTGATATCTCTTTTCTTCTCTTTTTGGAGCTAGTTTCACAACATTTGGTATTAGAGATTTGAGATTCTAGGGTTTTGCTACTCCAAATAGGTCATCGTGGAATTTTCACTATAATTTTTTTTCTACGAAGGTTCAAAATCTTAAATTTTTAGAGTGCGAAACCAAAATCCTGAGGAACATCATCACAAAATTTTAGAGCTTGATGCACAATATTTTTGGACATATGATCTATGCAAGTTAGGTCATTTTGCAGGCTCCTGAATTTAACCTAAACAGGTCATTGTGGTATTTTCGTAATAAATTCTTTTATACAAAGGTTAGGAAGCTAAAATGTTTAGAGTGCAAAGCTGCAATCCTAAGGAACAACTTCGCAAAATTTCAGATATTGTTTCACAATATTTTCGGAGATATGATCTGTGGAAGTTAGGGATTTTTTAGGCTTTCGAATTTCATCTCAAGGAGGTGATCGTGGGAAAAGATTCATAGCTCTCTCTCTGAGCATCAGATTGGAATGGTGTAAAACGTGGCTATAATTAAACAGACCATGGCTTTTGGTTTATCAATTTCAGAGCCAAAGGAGGAAGTAGTGACACGTGGCAAGTTGTACAAGTTTGCTCTACTAGACCAATACAAAATTGGGTCATTGTGGGAGATTGGACATAAATTTTCCTTGAAGAATCAAAATCAAATTAGACATGTGGCATTTGAAAGAAGCTTTAGAGGGCTTCTACAGGGCTGAATTTGAGATATTGAGGATTTGTAATTATAGAGATAACTCAATTTCAATATTCAGCTCTTCAAAAGCAAGTAAAAGGTGTGTATTTTTTTTCCGAATTGCATAAGTCTTGTTTGAAGAATCAAGTTGAATTGATTCCAAGGGCATATTGTAGAATAGATATCGGTATTGGATTCTAAAATGGCCCCTAAAAATAATTCAACACCCATTAAGCCTTTGGAAAGCTCTACTATGACTCACGAAGATGAAGAATGGCGACACGACATATCAAAATTACAAGAGCAACTGCAACAAATTTCGCTCTCGCAAAGAGCAACAAAAAAATGACATGGAAGTTTTGAAGAAAGGTGTGGAAACTAAGATGGATGGTTTGAAGAAAGGCGTGGAATCTAAGATGTATGGTTTGAATAATGGCATGGGATCTAAGATAAATGGCATGGAATCTAAGATAGATGACATGGAAGCTAGCATGGAATCTAAGATGGATGACATGGAAGCTAAGATCGATGAGAAAATGGAAAACATGAAGAATGATCTAAAAGTAGACATGGATGGTTTGACAAAGTTGATACAAGAAATGTTTCCTAATGGTGAAAATATATTAGAGGAAACTCATGATGAGAATAATGTTAATCGTGATTTCATAAAATCTAATGTTGGCAGGAAGAACCACGATATTCCAAAAATGGATATGAGGAAGTTTGATGGAAAGGATCCTGTAACATGGATACTAAAAATGGAGCAATATTTTGATCTCCATAATGTTAAAAATGCACAAAATGTACGCATTGCAACTTTACATTTAGAACAACATAAATTTGTATGGTATCGATGGCTTTTCTCCCGTAAAAAAATTGTCACGTGGTCAATTTTTATGGAGGAAATGTTAGCACATTATGAGGATACAAAGAGCAACACCTTCTTTATCCAATTGATAAATCTCAAACAAAAGGGTTTAATAGGGGAGCACATTGAGGACTTCCAAAAATTGAATATAAGGGTAACTGATATTCCAGAGGAACACAGGATTGATCTCTTCATAGGTACTTTAAAGGATAACATCCCACATGAAGTTCGTGTTTAGAAACTTGATTCATTGGAGAAGGTATTTAGGTTGGCAAGAAAAATTGAATGTAAAATTACGGTGAGAAGGAAGCCTACCACTCACTTCTATAAAGAGCGAAGTGTTTCTACTCCTAGATTTCCACAACCTACAAGGTTGACACTACAACAATTGAAATAAAAAGGAGCAAAAGGGCTTTGCTACAGTTGTGATAGCAAATACACTAAAGGTCATAAGTGTGCTGAGAATAAATTATTTTACATAGATTGTTAAGAGGAAGAAGAAAATGAACAAGAAGAGGATATACACCAGGAACCAACCCAAGAAGAGGAAGAAATGAGTCTGACCAAAAGGTAATAGTGTTGATTGATTCAAGTAGTACCCATAATTTTATTCATTGTAAGGTAGCCAAGGAATTGAATTGTTTCCTATACCCAGCACTAGAATGTCAACTAATGGTTGCAAATGGAGGAACTATAAATTGCTCTGGAAAATTCCATAATATCAATCTAACCATGGGGGAATATGTATTGAATAGTCCAATTATTTCCATTCCTATGGGAGGTGTTGATGTTGTACTAGGAATACAATGGTTAAAATATTTGGGGACGGTAGCTTTTAATTTCAAAGAACTTTTCTTGAAACTTTTTTCAGAAGGAAAGGAAGTTGAATTACTAGGTATTGCAGGGAAGAGAGGAAAGATAATAAGTTCTAATGTCATGACAAATATTCTAAAGAAATAACAATGAGGCATAATTGCAAAATTATGCTCACTAGAAGTTCCAACATCAAAATAATCTATTTCTCCAGATCTCCAAAAAGTCTTGGACAATCATTCCAAGGTTTTTGAAACTCCAAAAGGACTCCTACCTATTCGTGATCATGATCATGCTATTCATTTTATTCCAGGAAGTGTTCTTCCAAACATCAGGCCTTATAGACATCCTTATGTCCAATAGAGCGAAATTGAATGTATGATTTTAGAAATATTAGAGGTGGGTATAATTCAACCTAGTCAATAAGGGAACTCAATAATCTCACCATTAAAGATAAATTTACCATTCATGTGATTGATGAATTGTTGGATGAATTACATGGAGAAATTTATTTTACCAAGTTGGATCTTCGTTCAGGGTATCATCAAATTAGAATGAAGACTGAAGATATTCCGAAAACAACATCTCGAACTCATGAGGGTCATTATGAATTTTTGGTCATGCCTTTTGGCCTTAACAATGCACCTTCTACATTTCAAGGGTTGATGAATTCCATTTTCAAACCCTTACTTAGAAAATTTTTGCTAGTATTTTTTGATGATATAATAATATACAGCAAGTCTTGGAAGGATCATGTTCAACATGTTGACAGGGTGCTCAAACTATTGCAGGAGAAGCAATTATATGCAAAAACATCCAAATGTTTCTTTGGAGTACAAGAGGTGCAATATCTGGGTCATATTGTATCTCATGAGGGTGTTAAGGTAGACTCTAACAAAACTAAAGCCATTAAGGAATGGAAATTCCCCACAACCATAAAGCAGTTGCGAGGATTTCTCGGGTTAACAGGGTATTATCGAAACTTTGTTAAGAATTATGGGAGAATAGCAGCACCTATAACAACATTATTGAAGAAATATGCATTTTCATGGACTCCTGAAGCAAATAAGGCCTTTGAACATCTTAAAGAGGCAATGTGCCTAGCATCAGTATTAGCTACGCCAGACTTCACAAAAACTTTTGTTGTGGAATGTGATGCCTCAGGAAATGGAATTGGTGTTGTTTTAATGCAAGAAGGAAGACCCGTTTCTTTTGAAAGTTTTCCAATCAAAGGAAAGTATTTACAGAAACCTATTTATGAGAAGGAAATGTTAGCAATACTGCATGCACTAAAGAAATGGAGAACTTACCTGATGGGAAGACACTTCAAGGTAAAAACTGATCATGATAGTCTTAAACACTTTTTGGAACAAAGACTATCTTCAAAAGAACAACAAAAATGGGTCACAAAGATGTTGGGTTATGTCTTTGAAATAATATACAAAAAAGGGAAGCTAAATTTTGTTGCAGGTGCACTCTCAAGAAATAATGAAGAGGTGGAAGGATTGCTTTGTGCCATTTCTATTATCCAATCAGATTCGATAACTGAAGCAAGAGATGAATGGAAGAAGGACGAAGAAGTGTGGACACTCATCCAAAATTTACAACAAGATCTTAGTATATCTGATACATTTAATTGGAAAAATGACTCCTTATGGTACAAATATCGCTTCTATCTTTGTAAGAATTCCCAACTAAAAAAAAATATTCTTTTGGAATTTCACACTTCTCCTTTAGGAGGACACTCAGGATTTTTAAAAACTTATTACAGGGTGAAGAAAGAATTTTTTTGGGATGGCCTTAAATCTGATATTCAAAATTTTGTGGCGGAAAGTTTGGTTTTCCAGCAAAATAAAGTTGAGACAATTAAGACCCCGGGTCTTCTACAACCTTTATCGATTCCAATTCAACGTTGGGAGGAGATTTCAATGGATTTTATCACAAGTTTACCTAAGTATGAAGGAAAGAGTGTCATCATGGTGGTAATTGATAGAATTACCATGTATGCACACTTTTGTGCATTATCTCATCCATTTAAAGCAAATATAGTTGCTACTACATTTATGGACAGAATTCAAAAGCTACATGGAAACCCAAAGGTTATTGTGAGCGAAAGAGATCCCATTTTACTAGAAATTTTTGGACGGAGTTATTTTCTTGTTTGGGTACTCAATTAGCTCATAGCTCATCGTATCATCCTCAATCTGATGGTCAAACTGAGAAAGTAAATAAATGTTTGGAAGGATATCTTCATTGTTTTGTATCTGATAAACAAACACAATGGGTCAAGTGGTTACCTCTAGCTGAATGGTGGTATAACACTTCCTTCCATACTACAGCAAAAATGGCCCCATTTATGGCACTTTATGGATATCATCCACCATCCATCACATCATATTTAAGAGAAAATTCCAAGGTTCAAGCAATGGAAGATCACATCGAGCATCAACAAGAAGTTCTCCAACTCTTAAAGGACAACCTGAATTTGGCACACAATCGAATGAAACAACAAGAATATCAACATCGTAGTGAGAGAAGTTTTGATGTAGGAGACTGGGTATTTTTACGACTACAACCATACAAAAAAATGTTCCTCAAGCAAGCTAAGAAGGATAATAAATTATCGCCAAAGTACTATGGACCTTAGAAGGTGTTGCAAAATATTGGTACTATGGCATACAAATTGGAGCTTCCTGCTTCTTCATGAGTGCATCAAATTTTCCATGTTTTATGCTTAAATAAGGTTATAGGTGAAAATATTCCAGTTAAAAAAATATTGCCAGAACTTGATGAGGAAGGAAAAATCGTATTGAAACCTCAAGTGGTCAGAGAAAGAGGAACTTGACAGCTACGGAATAGATCAATTTTAGAGTAACTCATCAAGTGGAAGAGCTTACCCACTAAAGATTCTACATGGGAGGATGATAATTTTATACAGAAGCACCCAGAGCTACTCAAGTGTTGAGGACAACACTTTTTTGAAGGAGAGGGGCATGTTAGGTCCCTATATTACTAGTATATTCCCTTATTGTTGTTAGTGTAATCCCCTTATTGTTATTATTGTACCCTTGTAACCCGCATATTGTTATTATTGTGCCCTTAAATTATTATTATTAGGTCGGCTAGGATTACATTATAGCCCCACTAGGATTACATTGTGGCCCCATGGACTCCTATATATAGAAAGGAGGTTTTGTAATTTGAATCATCCAAGAATTGTTCATTCATGTAATTTATTGGAGGTTTCCCCCTCAAAGTGCCTTATTTATAAGGCGTTGATATCTCTTTTCTTCTCTTTTTGGAGCTGGTTTCACAACATTCCGCCTGGCCATTACCCCTCTGGTCAGATACCATTCCTAGCTCCCCCACCAAGAGTATATAAGGCACCTATCATGGCCACCCTCTTTCTTCCTAACTTGACCCTTGGGATTCCCGTCTGGTACCTTGATCCTCCAGCTGCTAGCCTGCCAGGTCAACCTAAACCTTATCTTGATTTGACTTGGTTTAACCGATCCCCATGACTTCTCCCGCTGCAACAGTGTCTCAACCACCTCAACAAGAACCACCTCCTGTTGTGATCGCTTCGAGTAACAAGGGGAAAGCTCACAAGAGGGCCTCTAAGGAAAAGGCTGCCCCTATGAACCCTACACCTCCCCCACCCACAAATCCCTATGGTTTGTGTGATGTTGTTGGCCATGCCACCCATAAGTGTCCTAAACTGCCCTATATCAAGCCCATGGTTAAATTTGTATTCCCTGAGTCTACGGTCCCTGAAACCTCTGTTTCTTTATCGAATTTAACCAAAAATCATAAAAATATTCACACTAACGAACCTTGTGCATTGTGTGATCTCCATGGCCATTATTATCACTATTGTCCCCGCATTACGCATTACAGTGCCTCATTAGAGGTAGTTCGGGAGTACGAGATTGAAAAAAACCAATCTGCCCATCTTGTACTTGCACAGCATGCTGCAGGCTAGACTGAGGATTTACCTGCTCCCATTGATATTCCCCCTCCTAATGTCAAGATGAAGGAGCTTGCGGCCACCATCCTCTACCTTTCATCATCCATGAGACCCTGGGTAGAAGCTCCCTTTGAATCTTCCCCTATTGTTTCGCTTGACCTCCCTCTAGCAATCACCCTAGGCTCAACATCAGTAGATCCCTTATCTTCTTCTCCTTCTGTCATCCCTTGTGACAATGCGCATGCAAACCTTTATTCTCATGATGACGAGTCAGGTGGATTCACCACGTCATGTGGTCTCCCTTCCTCCAGTCACTCCATCTGCTATTGCGATGATGACATCATGGAAGCCATGTCCACCCCTGACTTCATCTTTCCCGCCCATAAACGAGATAGAACCACCCACGCCTATGGTGACTTTCGTGATCCCAGCACAAGATATACCTCTGGTATCTCCCACACTCCACCTCACCATTGGCGTGTGGGTAGTAGAAATATTACCCAGATCACTCCCTCCCTTGGAGTGCGTTTGATTTCTACTTTGTGCTCAGATTTCCAGCATTTTTTATCATCCTCACATTTATTTTCTTGTGGCACCTTCCATATGGACCTCCCATCCACACCTTATATCGGTTTTTCTGATGGTGCAAGTCGCTACTCCAAGAATCTAGCCTGGTAGGTTGGGCCATTTTTACCCCCTTGTACTCCCTTGTTCTCTCGAACGGGGTATGCATTGGTACTACTACCAATAACTAGGCCGAATATGATGCAGTACGAGGTTTATTAGCTGATTCCATTTTACATCGCATCCTCCAACTTCATGTTCTTTGAGATTCCCTGCTTCTTGTCATGCAATTGAATGGTGTCTATCATGTGCATATTCCTATCCTTTTTAGAATATATTTACGAGTGAAGATTTTGATGCGTGAATTTGAAATCATTACATTCAATCATGTACCTAGAGCACAAAATCACTATGTAGATAGCATTACAAACCATATTATAGATTAGCACATAACACACACATTTAACACAAGACAATAACATAAAAATATCAAAATGATGCATATCGATAATATGTGTCGCATAAAATGCCTTAGATTTCATTCACTCTAATACATATGACATGCCCATAGCATGTTGCAAAACTCAAAACTGGGGGTACCACCTGCCCCTAGACAATAATCACTATCTGGAGGATCCCAAGCCAATGGCTCTGCTCCCGTAGCTCGTAGATCACACATACCCTGTTCGTCCATCACCATACATCGCATGAACCCTCATCACTCAGAGGGTAGACAAATACATGGCTCTATGTACTGGTCATATAAGTCCTACCAGCCGTGCTCTGAAACACCAATCATAAGCCTCTCACATCTATGACAAATATCCTGCAGGAGAGCTGCTGCATCCTCATTTTTCTATGCCCTCGCACCACTAGGTCCTGCGGTCCCCGAAACTCCAGTTCGTCCCATATATCTGATCGGTTTTACCGGTGCTGTATCTGCATACCAAAAGTGAAAGAATCAGTACCACATAAAATATTCTATACCTTTACATGCACATAAAAGATTAGCAATTTTTCACTTACCATCAATCCCCCATATTCAACCAGGCAGAAGTGGAAAATCCAGGTCCCCACAATAACTCATCCCACTATAGGGATAGTCATCTATATATAGTGGCATCTCATCCCAATGAGCAAAGAACTCGGGTTAGAACACCTGTCCAACCACCCCACCTCCTCTTTCGCATAGTAGTCGACCCCACCGACGCATCCTAGGCTCTCTCAGGCCCCCATCTTGGAGCTATATGTGAGGTCAAAGTGTCGATATCTTCTCAAAGAAGAATAAGCACAAAACTGTACCATATGCATAGTCATGGTTCACTTGCCGCTTGCATATCGAAAACTATCATTTTAATGATGAAAACATCATTTGGGCCCACCCATAGTAGGTCCCACTCAAAACACTCTCCATAAGCATCATCTGCCCTCCAGTGATGTGATGGAGTGCCTGGTTGCTCAGGATCTGCAACACTGTTGTGGCCACAACATGGATCTCTAACCTCTCAAAATCCCCGATGGGTATCCGAGTCCCCTTGACTTGGAGACTTGGTCAACAATGGCGCTCTACAAACTCTATGATATTCCACCCCCACGGTAGTACTGGCTGTGTATTCCCTACCATCCAAAGTGGTCGGAGACCAGTCAAGAAATATATATCGTGGACCGTCAACTCGATCTAATGCCCCTGCACTATAAATACCTCATGGTTCGGGTCCCAATAGCTGACAAGCTGAGCCAATAATGACTCTCCAACTCTCATCAAAGGGTTCTCCACAAACTTCAGAACCCCAAACCTAGCCAATGCAATGCGGACACCTTGATCCTCGCGGATCTCTAAACGTAATGCACCCACATCTCTTTGTCTCCAGTTGGTCTGTAATTCTGCCACATCTGCACAAAACCATCATATTTGTCAGAATACAGATAGGAAAGATTGTATCTCATCATAAAAACCCAGTACTCAGGCACAAAATAGCATTGAAAAACCCTTCCCTGATAGGTCACACTTTTCATGACCAAACCTAGGATAGGTCATAGTTTTTTGCTCAAAACCTACTACCAAGGTCACGCTCTTTCCCTAAAAAGTGTGACCCACTCGTGAGGAGGAGAAGGGGTCTGTTCCTCAGCCCTGGGGACCTAATATGAAATTTCAATCCACTGAAAATAAAGAGTGGGTTAGGCCTCTTACCTACAACTGACGAATCTCAATTCCAACGATCAGTTTGTCTGCTACAATCACTGCAAGATTTAGGGCCTTCTCTCCTCTCTACATTCACCACAAATCCACATGAAAATGAGTGAATTTGTAGGGAAAATGCCTTATTAAAAGAGAAACCCTCATTTTTTATTTCGCATGCTGCGACCAAACCGTAGCTCTGTTTACCAAATCTTTTGTACCGTTGGAAATATCTCACCGAAAATGGGTATTTGTCAGTTTTTAGTGATTTGATACTTCACTAGGACACATTTTTTCCAAGAAGCGTCACTTCATCTCTCCTCAAAATCGAATTTATTCACTTGCAACACTCATACTGGGGGCAGCACTTTGCCGCCATTCTTGTCCATGCTCATGTCAAATTTAGTCATGAGTTACCATATTGTACTCATGTTTTTCATGGTCCCCGTTGGAAGTTTTCTATGTCACAGCACCATTGATTCACCCTTGTTTAGAGCATCGAAGTTGAGTCATCATTGCATTCATGGAGTCTATCTCGAGTACCTTTTCATCCCGCTATAGTCCTCCATCCTTCATTGCTTGGTCCCTCTCTCATGTTGCACATTATGGCCTTCAGTCCCAGTGTCCCCTATTCCTCATAATATTGTGTTAGTCACTGCCAAGTCATTCGTGCCCTTTATGCTCTAATAGTCTATTTGTTACACAGTACCCCCATTTCATCATCATCATTTGTGTTAGTCTGTCAGTTGCTCTACTATTTTCTCTCATACCTTAGTTGATGATCCTTTATTCCCTAACCTATGGTAGGCCTCCTTCTGTTGACAACATCTCATTCATTCTAGAAGACATGTCTAGAGGGTGGTGTACCTTGGTTCTAGCTTCCACTCTTGTTTGGTGCCTCAAATCATGCAATGGGACTCCTTATTTCCCTTCGACTTGATTTTTTCTCAGCTCCAACTCCTTTCAGCATGATCGAGATCCATATACCCGATGGTTCAGTGATGCAGCAGCTGATATCAATGATTCCCGTGCATGTGTGAGATGTCTTAGCCCTTATGAGGGGGTGTTCCTATAGGTAGCCCCCCACATACCCAGACGACATCTTCATCGCATCCTTTGATGCAGCTCCATATATTTGATGATTTCGACCTTAGACGCTTGCAGCACCTTTTTTTTGCATGTATCAGTCAGATTTTCAGAGCCCTTTCCAGTTTTCATGGGCGTCTGGGTTATATTTATATCTCATGTACTCAGATTTTATTGTACAAGTCCTGGCTGTTATCCCAGGAACAATATGTATGTGGGATTCATTATCATGTTTTTTATCTGGCTCATGTTTATGCCAACATGTACTATATTGGCTAGTCTCGTGGTTTTCCAGATGCCTTATTGTTTTTACTTTGTCTCGACGGGCATAGGTATGCCTCCCCCACTGCTTATATCACAGGTACTCACTCATCAAAGAGACTTGTTGCACCTATAAGTCTCGCCTCCTCAGGGTCTAGTTCTTTCAGCATTTTTTTCTACCTTGTACTTCTTTATCTTTGACTTCCCCTTCGATGTCTAGTGATTGAGTTCTTACAACGTACTTCGGTCATATGATTAGCTCCTAATGCTTGCACGCTGGGGGGCAATCTGTTACACCATTTTTTGGTCATCTAACCTATTGTTATTAGATGGACCCAAGTACACCATGTAATACCAATTTTACCCTAAGTAAAATTGCATTCACTATGAAAAAAAACTTAGTAAACCACCTTCATTAAGTTGTCTATGGTCTAAATAGGAAACCCCATGAGGAAATATTAAATGAATCTACATTTTTTTTATTCTCTTCAATGAATAATTATTTAAACAACAATTTAATTAATATTCCTGGTTATATTTAACCCATAACAGGGAAATTAATTAGATAAATCATTATTTATCTTATTATTTCCTAAGAATAATTATTTAAACCTTATTTAAATAATATTCTTTGTTAAATATGACTAAATCACCCTTAAATAAATAAATAAATCATTATTTATTTGATTATCACTCAACCACATCCCTAAAATGATAAATAAATCATTTATTTATTTATTATTTACAAATAAAGGGACTTGACCCAAGTCAAATTCCTTTTCCCTCCAACAAATATAATAAAATATTCCATAAAAATTGGATCTTGATTTGGTTAATAATATTTTAATTATGCACCAATATGTAGACTAACTCAATATTTTGTTATAAATAGAAGGGTTTTCCCATTCATTTACCACCTTTTGTTGCCTAAATGTCACACTGGATCTATACTTTTGGTCTGACTATTGACCCACCATCATAGTCATATTTTGCTACCATTTTTGTCTAGGTTTTCTACACCATCAAGAGAGAGGAATTTTAGATCTGAAGTGTTGAGGTCTTACAAGAACCCGTCCCATTGAGGAGAACAGGGAACACCCTCTTGTGTTTTCCTCCTAGGTTCCATCAATACGAAAATGATTCAACATATTCTTGTCTTTTCTATTGGATGCATGGAGTAAATCTTGTTTTTTCTACTATTTAATGTCTTCTAATGCATAGATCTAGATTTTTGTAGCATTTATCTTGATCACCTAATTGCAGATCTAATGATATTAGCAGCCATCTTTGTTGTTAGGGCTATTTATTTTGCGCAACTAAAGTGGTCTTTTTTCGTACGCTTGGAATTAAGATTCATACGATATATATATATATATATATATATATATATATATATATATATATATATATATATATATATATATATATATATATATATATATATATATGGCATAAATTAAATTGTGGATCGCGCTATAATCAAAGGTTTCATTGAAGGTTTTGTTGGCACAATAATTCAAAGGTTCAGGCTTATTAGTCTATGCAAAATAGTGTTTGGACGATCGTGGTCAGGGTTTGACCCCATGACCTCCCGTCCTACACCATTTTCCAGTATCATTGAGCCATGATATGGTCAATTGAAAACAACAACTTCAAAAATTTATTTGACATGTATTGCAGGATCCAGAATGGAAGCAGGGGGCTAGCCCGTGGGCCAACCCTCCTCCACGTGACCCAAACCATATGACCGAGCTCCAAATCTTAACCATAATGGGAATTTTAATCACACTTATCCATCCCATAATCCTGGTTAGTGTTTAATTAACTTCTAGTTAAACTAATGATTAAGTTGGTGACGGAATTGGCGAAGGAACCTTTTTAGGTGGAGTTACTAAATTTAGTCAAAGTTAACTCCAGGTTTTCAGAATATATATATATATATATATATATATATATATATATGGAATACATTAAATTATGGACCGTGCTATAATCAAAAGTTTCATTGAAGGTTTTTTTTGTGCAATAATTCAAAATTTCGGACTTATTAGTCCATGAAAATTAGTGTTTGGAGGGTTGAGGTTGGCGTTTGACACCATGACCTCCCCTCCTAGACCGTCTGCCACTACCGTTAAACCATGATATGTTCAATTCAAAACAACAACTCCAAAATGTTATTTGACGCATATTGTAGGATCAACAATGGAAGGAGGGGTCTAGCCCATGGGCCAACTCTCCTCCATGTGGCCCAAACCATATGACTGAGCTCCAAAGCTTAACCATAATGGGGATTTTAATCACACTTATCTTACCCATAATCCTGGTTAGTGTTTAATTAACTGCTAGTTAAAATAATGATTAACTTGGTGACAGAATTGGTGTAGGCTCCTTTTTAGATGGAGTTACTAAATTTAGTCGGAGTTAACTCCAGTTTTCTATATTTGGAGGAGAAATTGGGGGAAAGTTTGTTTTTTCCATAGCTGAGTCAATTTTCAACCAAATTGAGCTCAGAAAATATTCTTTCTTGGCTAATTGGCATGTTATAAAGGAATTGGAATAGGTTTCAAAGGCATAGGAGCTCATCTATAGATTTTTTTTGTTTTCTTGAAGAATTTTGAAGCCCATGGCCACTAGGAGGGAAGTCCATGCCTAGAGCATATGGTAACCAAATTAAGTAAATAAATAGTCATTTCTGATAAATTTTGACATTTTTAACTCATTTGAATAGGTTCCAAGAGCATTTGATGCATGTAAACAACATTTTGAGCATAATTGAGCTAATAAAGAGGTCGAAACTGTGAAATCATACCAAGGAGATGTAGCCCAAGAGGGTTGAACACCTTCGTCAAAACTCTGTTTTAATGTATCAATTATTATGGTTTGTTGTTACTTATGTTTATGTTGTCTAGCAATAAAA
The DNA here is from genome assembly GCA_034641835.2 of Pinus albicaulis. Classification (NCBI taxonomy): domain Eukaryota; kingdom Viridiplantae; phylum Streptophyta; class Pinopsida; order Pinales; family Pinaceae; genus Pinus; species Pinus albicaulis. The sequence continues at coordinate 1,725,670,072 of CM076575.1, forward strand.
TTCATGCTTTATGCTTGCAAATTCACTCATAAAATTTAGTTTTAATTACCGCTTTAACACACATAAGCAACAAGGGAACCTACACATCAAGCATAAGATCATTAAATAAGTTTTATATATGAAAATGAAATTAGCAAAGAAAAAATAAAATTCAAATACAAATCAAGTTGGTATCAAAGAAGAAGGTTGCTAAGGTTATTTTCTTGATATTTTATTGGATATTTGTGCAAGTTTAATGGTTGAAAATTTATGATGCTGACAAGGTTCAATGTGCAGAAAGGTGAAGGGAAATTTTTGGTCGAAAGTCCTGAGATTAGGACCACAAGAAGGAAAACTGAAAGAGCATAATCTTCACCCAAAATTCCACTCATAGTTTCACTTGAAGAACCTCCAGTTTTGTCTCAAGAATTTGAGATTGAAGAGGTACAAGTTGTACTAGAAGCTAAGTTCATTAAAGAGGTACAAGAATCAGAATTTGAGCTTGAATCCATAGCCACAATGTCAGGTGTTGGAGATAATAAAGGAAATTCAGAAGAGTAATATGTCAAGAGAGACTTAAAATACATAAAGAGTATGGTTAAAATTATTTTTGATGTATTTACTACTAGGATGAGTGGAGAAGGTTCTAAGCCTCCATGTGGAGAAGTATCTTCAGATGGTAAGAAAGATAGAGAGATGAGTTCAAAGGGTAGCGGAGGAAAGACACCTCCATCTCCACCATATTCATCATCCTCATAATCGTCATCAAAATCATCTTCTACTTCCACCACAAAGATCACTCACAGTCACTCAAAAAACACAAAAGGGAAAACTCCATTACTTAAATTGGAAATTAATTTTGAACTACCCATGTACAATGGTGTGATAAATGAAGAGAGGCTTGACAATTGGATACATCAATCAGAGGTGTATTGCAGAGTTTAGAACCTTCATAAAGATGCCATAAAGATCCATTTGGCTTCATTAAGGCTAGAAGGAGAGACACTAGTTTGGTCGGAAGCAAAGATTGAAGAGGAAATGTGAATCCATGTTAAGATATCCATTTATTGGGTTGAGTTTATTTCTTCCATTAAAAGAAATTTTTATCCGTTACCATATATGAAAAAAACTATTATGAGTTGGAAAATTTTTAAGAAACTCAATGGTCAAACAATTCAAGAATATATCGAGGAGTTTAGAAAGAGAGCTTTGTTGCTAGGAATAAATTTGAATTCCCAAGAAACACTCTTAAATACATTGGGGGTTTACATTCCTATTTCAAAACATACTATTCTTATGTTTAGCCCAAGCATTTTATATGAAGTTTTTGTTCAAGACACACGCTTAGAGGCACGAGGGAAACAAAGCATAGATGAGAAAGGTGACCGTGAGGGTAAAGGAAAATGAAAATTTTATGTAAGTGGAAAAATAAATAGCTCTGTAAAATGAGATAATGAAAAACACACATGAAAAAATTGTTCAAAGATAGGCCATGATGAAGACCACTATTGGAAACTTCATCCATAATTGAAACCAAACAAACTGAAAGCCAAAGAGAAGGCCACAACTGTTGCTATAACTGAACATGACTTAGGGTCAGATTCAGGAGATGAGACAAAGATTACAGCCATGGGTTTGAAAGGTAAACATGTTGCAAGAACTAGTTCTTAAAATTATTCAAATGATACTCATGATGAAGATACAATAATATAACTTTTCCATATTACAGTTGTCTCTAAACATACCAAGATTGATACACTTTTTGATAGTGGGTCACAAGCTAACTTGATTTCGAATATTTGGTTAAGCAACTAGGCCTTGAAGCTATTAGACATCCAAGATTAGTTCATTTGGGTTGGATATACAAGAATGCAAACTTCCACGTTACAAGGAAGTTGTTACTAATATTCGCTATGAACTCAAACTTTCTTTATGAAGTTGAGCTTGATGTGGTGCCACTTAAGATATCAAGTATTGTGTTGGGAAGTACTTATCTATATAATAGAAAATAATTATTCCATCACCATGAGAACAAGCATCACTTATTTAAGGATGGTATTGAGTACATAATTAGAGTGCTTAATAAGAAGAGAAGTTTGTCTCTATTTCATGCAAGTGAAATGAAGAGGATAGTGAATGCATGTTAGAACTTGACATTGTTGATGATCAAACAAGGAGTTGTTTTGAATCACATTTTTCAAAAAGATTCTTATACTTGTAATGAGCTGTTTCAAGATGTTAATAGGTTTCCCTTGAAAGAAGGTGAACATGATGAAAAACATTTGCAGTAGTCAACATTAGTGTTGAGTAGTGTTGGAAACAAGATTCCAGTGCAAGAGAGTGCAAAGGTGAAAGAGAAAGTGACAAAGCAACTTGGAAAATAAGGCATGGGTTCCAGAAATTCTTATTATTGGTTTCCAAAAGGTACATCAAAATGGAAAAGATACTTGGTCAAGATTTGACACAAGTACAAGACAAAAGTAGCTAAAAATCGCCATGGTGACAATGTGCAAGGTGAGAAAGTTTTTAAGTTTTCTTTGATTGCTGACCAAGGTAGGAACAAGATGGTTTCTGCAATAATAGATTGTTGTTCTACAAATTCATAAATATTTCAGCATGAAGGTGTCAATGACAATAACAGAAGGTCGCAAGAATCAAGGAAAAAGTTGACTTTTGTGAAAAGGTCTAAAAGATGAAATTGGGAAAATTTCAGTGGATAGAGACTGGAAGGGTGAGCGAACATTACCCTCATCCACATGATCAGTAACCAGAGATATTTTTGGGTCTAAAAGGATTCTAGTGGGGAGGAATGATCAGAGGCTTGGTGTTTTAGCTCAAAAACGAAAGTGCTAGGAATTCAATGAAACTAGAACCAGAGTGACTGTCTCATCTCAAGGAATCCAATACAACTTTCTTTGTTGAAAACCGAGCTCGAATGAAGGAGTTATGGTATGCTAATCAACACGTAGAATAGACAATTTTTTATGAAAAAAATTGTAGAACAAGTACACGTTGATAACATGGCCCCCTAGTCAACATTCAAGGAATCTTCTTTAGTTTTTTTCCAATGGGACTCTGACAAGTGTCACTGCGATATTCGCCAGTTTGGTTTTTGAAGGTAAAATTTGTCCAATGACCTCCTAAGGTTGAATTTGGGTTTATGATATTATGTGTTGGAGATTTTTGTTTTTTTTGAATTAATTAAGGTTATATATATATATATATATATATTAGTTTATATGGTTTTTAATCATATATCATATTATATATTTATATATATATATTATTTATATTTAATATTAAATCAAACCTTAATTAATTGAAATTAACATATTAATCCTCATATTTGTTTCAAACCCATAATGCAAAGGTTCACATTTGAAATTGTTGGGGGTTATGTATTAATTCTTTGGAAAACATATATATGTTATGACATGTTTAAAGTTCAGAAAAAAAAAAAAAAAAAAAAAAAAAAAAAAAAATATATATATATATATATATATATATATATATATATATATATATATATATATATATATATATATATATATCACAACATAAATTAATGTATGGATTGCACTATTATCAAAGGTTTTGTTGGTGCAATAATGCAAAGGTTAGGGCTTATTAATCTGTGCAAAATAGTTTTTGAAGGGTCGAGGCCGGGCTTTGACCCCATGACCTCCCCTCTAACACCGTCTACCACTACTGTTGAGCCATGGTCCAGTACATTGAAAAAAGGAGCTCCGAAATTTGATTTGAAACATATTGCAGGATCTATAGTGGAAGGACGAGGCCAACCTGCGAGCTAGCCCTCCTCCACATGACCCAAACCATATGACCAAGCTCCAAAGCTTAATCATAATGCAGATTTTAATCACACTTATCCTCCCAATAATCTTGGTTAGTGTTTAATTTACTGCCATTTCAACTGATGATTAAGTTAGTGGAAGAATTAGCGAAGGCACCTTTATTGGCGGAGTTACTAAATTTCGGTGGAGTAAACTCCAGTTTTCCAGATTTGGAGGAGAAATTGCAGGAAAGTTTGTTTTTGCCTTAAATTAGTCCATTTTCAACCAAATTGAGCTAAAAAGGAGTCATTATTAGCTAATTGGCATGCTATAAACACATTAGAATAGGTTTCAGAGGTAGATAATCTCATCTATAGAGGTTTTTGTTGCCTTAAATAATTTTGAAACGAGGACCACTAGGAGGGAAAGCCATGCTTAGAACATCTGGTAACCAAATTGAGTAAATAAATAATCATTTTTGATATATTTCAACATTTTGAACTCATTCATATAGGTTTGAAGAGCATTTGATGCATGTAAACAAAATTTTTAGCATAATTGAGCTAATACAGAGGCCCAAGCTATGAAGCTTGACCAAGGAGATGTAGCCCAGGAGGCGTGAAATCCTTCATCAAAAATCTATTTTAATGGATCAATTATTATGGTTTTCTTTTATTTATGTTGTTATTGTTCAACCATTTAAATTGATGCTTTATTCTTTCAAATTCACTCATAAAATTTAGTTTTAATTACCTCTTTAACACACATAAGAAACAAGGGAACCAATACATCAATCATAATATTAGTAAATAAGTTTTATATCTGAAAATGAAATTAACACATAAAAATTAACATTCTGTTCAAGCCTCGAAATTTACTACAACAACATGGGGGGTGACCACTCGGTCCAAATCTTGAAGCAGTTCCTTTTCTGTTTGGAATGGTGGTTTCGAATGGTTTAACTAGGTCCAGCTACTTTCTCTCAATCTCCATTGGATTAAAATATAGCTTTTGTATGCCAATGGGAAAGAGACATCGGATCATTTCTCTTGCTAATCAGGCAAGAGAGTGATCCTTAACCTAATTTGGGGCTCAGCCAAACCACAACTAAAGATTCTCCTCTTTGGGAAGAGGACTTTTAGTAATGTAGAATTAAATCTAAAATGAAAAATTATTCTTAAATTGAAGAAAAAGGATATTTATCCTAATCCTATCTCAATTAGGCGGATATAAATATAACCCAATCGAGAGTGAGATGTTTTAAATAAATGAGATTTAAATATGTCTGGCTTACCATGAATATCAAGCTAACGAAGTAGCTCAATTAACTCACATTTATGAATACCAAACATATCATATTTAGAGACCTCTTTAACTGAGATAATCAACCAACAACATTTAGGAAATAGTTCACACAAATGGTATTGATTGTTAAATATTTTGAATAATTAAACAATAATATGGGGAAAAAGTTCATAACATAACATTGTTTATTTAATCAATATTAAATGATAGGTTTCTAAGTAAATAGTTGCTCAGGAATAAAAATTCAACCCATAAAAGCATAAATAGATAATAACATATAATTGAGGTGAATTACTCATACCGATAAAAGTGCACAAATATGAATAAAATGATACATTTCTGTTATCATAAAATGAAACCAGTGTTTAAAACAATAGTATTATAAATACAAGTTTATTGAAACCATTTCTCTCACACATGTCTCAAATCAGTCCTTTATAAAGCTTGAATTTTTTCTTTTCAAACAAGAGTTGTAGAAGTACAAACTCTGTTCTCTATACATAATTTAGAATGCAAAAGATAAATCTTCAATAATCCCCTAGATCCGAGTTTTCTCTCCTCTACCCTACACCTCTAAATCCTCTAGAAAATGGCGCCATCAAGAATTCCATAATCATAGAGAAGAGGAGCCCCTATTACATTCTACAATCTGTTATTTATAATATTTACAAAAAGATTTCTTCCTAAGAAAGTTTGTTGAAGAGTGGTTCTACTCAATCAATTTTCATTGGCTCAAAATAATATTCTTTGATTTTCGGAGCATTTTCATTGATTTATATATTCTTCTTCTCATCTTTTCAATTTTTTTCCTACAAAAATAAATCAAAACAAAATTAAAATGTAAAAATAAAACCAAAATGCCAAATTTGGAACTAAAATAAATCCAATTAAAACCTAATTACATAATTGAAATAAAATAAATCTAATGTTTTAATTTATGTTTGTGATGATATTTATTGGCCAAGGAGAACATAGATGAATGGATATGCACCCAGAAGAAGTTGTGGGCAAATGAAAATGCAGAAAATAAAACTCAGAAAATTAGTTTTGTTTAAAATTTTTGAGTTTGATCTTCTGCTAAATTTTAGACCCAATAAATGATCAAATATGGAAATGAAACCACTTTATAAATGTTCTCCATGACTGTATCTATCCAATGAGTCGTCCTTGGCCTCATTTGGCCAAGTAAACCTTAAACTATGAGCTTCCAAAGTTCGTATATTAAAATGGACAGAATTCTGGAATTTCTTTTTCTTGGGCTAAAAATCCGCAAATTTAAATTAAATTCTAATTTTAAATTAGATTATACTATTTACCTAATTAATAATAATTAATTGTAATTATATTATTAATCTTAATTAAGAATAAATTAATTGTAAACAAAATTAAACTAATTTAAAAATTGATTTATTGATTAATTAAAATATTAAAATATTATATTTATATTATAATTTAAATTATATTAAAGTTATAATAAAAATATAATATTAATTATAATATTATATAATATAATATATATTGCAATTATTAATTCAAAAAAATATATATGACATAATGCAAACGACGTGAGGGAGAGGAGGAGTGGAGTGGAGAGTATGGAGTGGAGGGTTATGGAGATATAAGGGATGAGGTGGAGGGATCAGGTGGAAGGCATCAAGGGATAAAGGAAGTTAACAGAGTTGGAAGGAAAGTGACGTGAGGGGGAGATAATGCGAGTAAGTCGGGAGTTGGAATGTTGAGAGAGACCTTATGTTAAATGAATTTAACACACATAAAAATCGAATCGCACATCACAACTTCTTAAAGGATGTGTTTTGAAATTTTAAATAAATTTGTAATATGAGATATGCGATATCGAAATATCACAACCGCAAAGTTTTATCATAAAAGTTTTAAGATCACATTTTTTTTGGAAGGATGTGAAGGGACGTGAAGTGGGGCCCATGTGGGATTAACCATCCTACAAATTGGACCTCAACTATTTTTCAATTTTAGGGTTTTGGGTTTGGAAATTTGTTTTAAAATAAAAATTTGAAGTAAATTACTAATATCTTGAAACGTTTTTTGTCCATTGTACAATTTATCTGGCTCATTTTGTAGGACCATTAGTGAAAAATGAAAGAATGAGTAAAAATGAACTAAAAGTTAATATTCACAATGAATGACTATTTTAAGTACAAAAATTTAAATATCATAAACTTTATACAATTTTTTAACCCATGAAAGAAAATGATCAAACTTGAAAGGAGTGGCATTTACAAACTGGTTGACCAAATGGAGTGAAATAATTATCGTTGGAAAGCTTGTGAAAAATTGGATTCAATAAAGCAATCAAAACAAAATTCTTAGGAACATGAAAATATGACAAAAACTTAGGATAATTAACTTAATGAAAATCCTAAAAGGTGTTTAGCCAAAAGTTTTATAGAAGGGGTCCCCATTATTTGAAGTATATAAGTAAAAAATGGGGGGTTGTGTTTTACCACAACAATGGCAACATGCGGGAGAAGAAATAGTTATCTCTGATTAAATATAACGAACCTAAATTTACCCAAAGGGTAAAAATAATGGAAATAAAAAAATCATCTAACAGTAAAAAATTTTCATATGTTCCACATAAATAGATTAAGTAATGTGAGTTTGTAAAGATAAGTACTCAAAACAGACTCAAGTAAAAGTGATGAATCCAAACTTGGGAAAATTTTGTTGTAAAACTACCTCATATGAAAAATAGAAGAAAGTAGAGATAGGAGTTTTTGATAAAGCATATATCAATTTTATGATTGTCTCTTACTTTTCTTCACTACCAGCAAGCTTGAACAGTACCCCGACGAAGTTGTCTTTTATGCCATACAAGCCTAGTCCCACTACCAGAAATCGTCCATAGCTCCAACAAGTTTACTTGTATTTCCCATGCTTCCTCTTTTAATCACCCTTTTGATAAGTGTATTTGAAAGCTTTCAGTTTATGACGTATTTGAGTGAAAGGGGTGGGATGGTAATAGATATTTATGTTTAATTTACATAATACTTTCATAAGGTTTATTCCAAATTCTTTCCCTAGAACTATCAATCAGAGGCTTTTCATGTGGAGGGGTGGGATGTGTGTTAAACTCAAATAAGTTCTTTCCTTGAAAAACTAAACTCAATCACTTAGAAAATATGTGTGTTCCTCCATGAAAAATATTTAAAGCAAGATATCTTTATGGTTCCATAAAGATATAACTTTAATGATAAATGAAATTCACTTAAATGGATAGAGTAAAAGATTTCCCATGTATGTCAGCAACTGTAAGGTAATAAAAAATCCTTTCACATATGTTATGGAAATGTCACCAAAATCAAATCAAAACTTAAAGCAAAAGGAAAATAATTCCTAAACTAAAATAAGAAAAGAAATTAGCGAATGAGAAAATAAAAAATAAGGTGGCGAAAGGTAAAAGAAAAACAAAATTTAAAATATAAACTACAACAAGATTACTTATATAAATTTCTTAACAAAGGATTATAAAATAAAATAAGCATATGTACATTCATCCCTATGTTGAGATTTAATTTTTTTTATCTTGCAGAGTTATAAGAAATGAGGCTCTCAAAATGTAGAGGGTGAATAGCAGTGATGATATATAATACATTGAATGAGAAGTCTTCGTCTGCTGCAAATTTTCCGTCTTCAAGGTGAAACCTGTATAAAAGAATCTTAACTATTTTCTAATAAAAACAATGCTTAAAGATATAGACTAGAGGTCCATAAAATCCCCAATTTAGTTGTTTAGATGATGATCATTACTTTTTAATTTTTAATAATCTCAAAGAGAAAAAATAAAATAAAATTTGAAAACTGATATGTTAGAGGTACGAAAGGTTTATGAAGACCTGCAAAAACAGATTTCAAAATCAGCAAAACTAAAACTAAAACAAGTGAAGAAATGAAAATAAATGAAAGTGATCACATGAAACTTACCATTGGAGAATTTCATTTAATCTTACCTGAAAAAGATCATTTTCTCCAATACAAGTTAACTTCTTTCTTTAATTAGAATTGGAAACATGAAGAAGTTAAATTGATTAATATCTTATTGAGCCAAAATCATTATTTATTGAATCTAAACTAAAGCAAGCAATAAACTAAAAGAAATAAATATTTCATATTCAAGGAATCGAAAATAAATCAAATCCATCAGAAATGATGATGAAGATATGTTTCTTTATGAAATGCAACGATGGATTTTCTTTTTTATTCTTCCATTCTAAATTTATATCAGCCCCAAAATATTCAAGTTGATCCAAAATCATGAATAATGTAATACTATATAAATAGGATTTGAATCTCTATATGATAAGTATGGAGGGAAATTCAGAATAAAAGAAAATTAAAAATATGAATTAGTCATCGGTATATTATTTTGCCAAATTTTTCGCATCACAAGATTATTTTCCATGCATAACTTAGAATATGTGACTTCCACCTTTTCCAATATGCGATTGAAATTTTCTATAATAATTAAAAGACAATGGTGGAGAGCCAAATATCAAAGTTTATCGCATGAAAAGATCTTAAGAAAAATCTTCATTTGAGTTTTGTGATGCGATATATTGTTGCGATGGAAAAGTTGTGATATGAGCATATGCGATAGCAAACTGTGACGTAGTGATTGAGATATTGGAGAATAGTCATATTAGAGATCGGGGCTGTGAATGAAATGAACACCGATAGTATTCTAGCGATAGTAGAAATGCGATAGATGACATGGCTAATCGGATTTTAGTTTTATATGAGATCGACGATCAGAATATTTGAGTACGAGATGTAAAATCATTGATACGCTGATGTGCGATGAATAACGGACCTGATCATTTAATTATATGGAATTAATTTCATATCAGATATCAGACATCGAAAATTTTAAACATATGACCCAACCAAACTTATGATTTATGAACAGATGAGATATATTTTAGAACTAAATTTAAATGTCATATCAGGTCCAGGGTTATGTGGTCATCGCAATTTTTGGCAAAGTAATTTTATTGGAAAATGAGCGAGAAGGAATATCATAAGACTTGCATCGAAGGATTATTATCGGTATATGGTAAGAGCTACCTCCGATTAAATATTGCGATACATAATATTGCCATATGGATGATGCAATATCATAAGGAAAAGTTCATCAGAGATCAAAGGGAATGAGAATATCCGGAGATCGGAGACATTTGGAATATGTTAATTTGACAATGCCTGATATGTGAGTTGTGATATTATGACATGTCATATATGGGGCTGATGCTTTATTGAAGTATTTTATTTTTAAAGAAATGACTAATTTAACTTTTCTTAAAAATAAGTAGACCTTTAATGATTTAATTAACTGTCAGAATATCTAATTGAAAGTAATCTTATCATAAATTTCTTATGAAGATATTTATGAAATATAATAATCTGATATGATTCCTCTGAAAATGTATTAAGACTTGTCAGGATTTCAATGAATATAAGAAAAATTAGACAATCTTCAAATTTTAGATGAAATAATAAATAATTCCCTGAACAGGTTGCGGATTTGAAAATGTTTGGTTTCTTGCTTAAATTAAGTCTTTATAATCTAGTTAATGAATACTTGGAAGAGAATTGACTGTAACTTTTACGTTGTGAATCTTCAAGTTCTCGCAAATTTTCTCAAAATTTGCATAAGTTCAACATCACCTTCTTATTTTAAACTAAAATTCGAAATAATGAATTTTTTCAAATTGCATTCACATAAAATTTATATCTAAGGAAAGAAGTGGTGAAAACGAGCTCTTTTTTAGTTATACTAAGAGTAAAAATTTGTCAAGTTGTAGCGAATCCTTGGAATTTCTTTATGTATGATCAATGTGATGAATTTCGAAAAACAATACAATTGAAGGATGGAAAAATATGTATGATATGATAATTAAAGAGCTTCTAAAATGATCTAAGATACCTTTCTATAATTAAAATGAGATGCCCAAAATAAATGGGATTCATTACTTTCTTTATTGAAAATATGAAATAACGAAATAAATGCAAACAGAAAAGGAAATTAATCTATTCCTATTTCTAACTTAATGAAGGAAACATGACTAGGTATAATCATACTTCCAATGTAACCATTTTCCTATTTTAATTCTTGCATTTATGTACATGTAAAACATTAGTAACAAAAATAAAAATATAATTAAACTAAGGAAACAAAATTTGAAAACATAATGTACAATCATTGCTAATATATTTACAGAAAGCAAATTATTTATAATTACCTTCTCTTGAAATATCCTTTCCATCTGAATTTCAATTGGATTATAGAAAGTTGGATGAATTTCTATCAATGATTGGAAGGAGGTCAAAAGAGAAGATGGCATTCCATATTTTGGAAACGATCTTTCAGAAACAATGGAATCTATGTTTTGTTAGTGTTATGTTCAAGTGTTAAATTATTAATCATCTTCCATGAAGGAAAACTTTCCAAATGTCCTTCAAATGGATCAATGAAAAATGTATGGAAGTGTGATAGATCCTACAGAAAATTATTAATTGAATTAGATTGCTGGTCATATTGTGAAAATGCACTCTTTTGTTGGCACTGCTCTCGAGACATAAGAATTAATTGATAAGGAATGAACGTAAATTAAAATTGAAATCTTAATAAATCTTGATGTTCTCAATTATAATTTGTATCTTCATTTTTCCATTGAGGTAATGCATCAATTGAGTGTTCAAAATTGAGCTAATATGCCAGCATAAAGTATCTAAAACTCTACTTGACTAAAAACAGAAAATAAATCTGAAGTTAAGAATAAATGATGGAATAATAAAAAAATTGAATCATAATTTATACTAGTGTTACAATTATTATTACAACACAATTTGGATTGAATTAAAGAAATTTCCTCTTTAGAATAATTGGGAAGAGTAATGCAATTAGAATTATTGTTGATACCCAGTTGTGAATTAGAGAGAGAGGTATGAATCTGAATGGGAATATGAGTTTGATTGTTATATATATCATACATCAGAATGGTTTCTCGAGTGTTGAAATCATGATTATGATTAATTGTTTGAAAATGAGAACTATTTGGAAATTTTTCTAAATTAAATTGTTCTTCATTTTCAAATGTGATTAGGCTTTGATAATGAGGATTCAATTGTAAAGAAGACAAGTCAATATCCTCAATTTCAAAGTAGTTATCATAAATAACCTCAAGACATTCATTAGAACTCCCTTCAATATCATTCAATGTATCAGAGAAAGAAGGAATATTGAGCTCATATTCATTAATGCTAGAAGAATGATCAATAATTAATTATGTATATTGATAAAAACTAATCAGCAATTGATTTAGATCAGTCTCTCTAATTTTTTACAAATCTTTAAAGAAATGAGAGGATAAATTGCTATTAGAAAAATTATTAGGATAAAGGGAAAAATATGAATTTGAAACAATGCATTTGAAAATGTCTCTATTTGAGAACTCTTGTGCATTTTTTTCATTGAAAATTTCAAATTTAAAATCATTTAATTGGAAATTGTGTTTTATAGAAGAATGTTGCTTTACTTTCATAAATTTGGCATTTTCTCATTGTAAAAAAATTCAGAAATTTATACAGCAGATTGTGTATTATTAGAAACTTTAATCGTTGTTTGTACTTGCTGACTTATGCTATGATTTTTTGATTCTAATGCACACTGATTTTCATATTTTAAAGTGGTATCTTCTTCAAGACTGCTGCTAATATCTTCTTGTGGTTGAATAGTGAAATTTTCCAAGCTTTGTGATTGAGATTCATTAACATATGAAGGTGAACCTTGATCTTTATCAATATTGTAGGAAGTGTGCACTCAATAAAGGAATTTATCATACATCATAGAGGTGACTTTATCATCATTTGATTGTACCTCCATATTGGAATTGTCAATTAATGCAATGAAATTAAAATGATATTGATCAAAGTTTGAAATAATTTCACATGGTTTATAAATGGAAAGAATAGAGAAAATACGTTCAAACCAATCTAATAATTCTTCTTTCAAAGGTTTATATTTAATTTTAAATTTTAAACAATTTAAACGAAACGTGATGGTAAATTCAATTAAAGACTCACCTTCAAAACTTCGTAAATCTTCAAACTCATCACATACCTGTTCGTAGATATAACCATCAATTTACAAAGGAAGATTGTAATAAATTGTTCCCAAATGTGGATTGAAGCAACTGGGAGTGATTGACACTAGCTTTTAGCTTTTTCTAAGAATGTAAGAGAAACAATGCTACATAAAATACCTTCATCAATTCCTTGAAAAATAGAATTTGAAAATTTTTGAATAAATGGAAAGACATGATTAAATGCAGAAGTATTCCTCTTACCGTTAAAATTTACATGAGAAAAGAGTCTTACTATTTCTGGTGGAGTATTGGAAGATGCATGTCCAGAAATACAACTCCAAATTAGAAGTTTTAGAGGAGCCATTGTGATAAAAATAAAATGTTAGAATAAAAATAATCCAATAGAAAACAAGTTTCAGGCCCTCCTTCTAGCGCAAAAATGTTGAAGCCTCGAGATTCACTGCAACAACATGGGGGATGAACACCCGGTTCAGACCTTGAAGCAATTCCTTTTTCATTTGGAATGGTGGATCCAACTAGTTTAACTAGGTCTAGTTACCTTCTCTCAATCTCCAATGGCTCAAAATATAAATTTTGTATACCAATGGGAAAGAGACATCATATTATTTCTCTCTCTAATCAAGCAAGAGAGTGATCCTTAGGCTAATTTAGGGCTCAACCAAACCACAACTAAAGTTTTTCCTCTTTGGGAATAGGACTTCTAGTAATGTAAAATTAAATCTAAAATGAAAAATTATTCTAAAATGCAAGCAAAAGGAAACTTATCCTAATCCTGTCTCAATTAGGAAGATATAAATCTAACCCAACCGAAAGCAATATATTTGAAATAATTGAGATTTAAATATGTCTGGCTTATAATGAATATCAAGCTAATGAAGTAGTTCAATTAACTGAAATTTATGAATACCAAACATATCCTATTTAGATACCTCTTTAACTGAGATAATCAACCAACAACATTTAGGAAATAGCTCACACAAATGATATTGATTATTAAATCAGTAATTTGAATAACTAAACAATAATATGTGGAAAAAGTTTATAACATAACATTTTTTATTTAATCAATATTAAAATATATATTTTTGAGTAAATAGTTACTCAGAATTCATAATTCAACCCATAAGAGCAGAAATAGATAATAACATATAATTGAGGAAAATTACTCATATTGACAAAAGTGCGCAAATATGAACAAAATGACACATTTCTGCTATCATAAAATGAAACTAGTATGTAAAAATATAGTATTATAAATACTAATTTATTGAAACCATTTATCTCACTCTGGTCTCCAATCGGTCCCTTACAAAGCTTGAATTTTTGCATTTGCAACAAGAGATGTAGAAGTACGAACTCTGTTACCTATACATAATTCAGAATGAAAAAGAAAAATATTTAGTAATCTCCCACATCTGAGTTTCATTTTCTCCACCTTACACCTCTAAATCCTCTAGACAATAGTGCCATCAAGAATTCCATAGTCGCAAAGAAGAGGAGCCCCTATTACATTTTACAATATGCTAGTTATAATATTTACAAAAATATTTCTTCATAAGAAAGTTTGTTGAAGAGTGGTTCTTCTCAATTAATTTTCATTGGCTCAAAATCATATTCTTCAATTGCTGAAGCATTCTCATTGATTGATATCTTCTTCTTCTCATCTTTTCAACTATTTTCCTGCAAAAACAAATCAAAACAAAATTAAAATGTAAAAATAAAATCAAAATGCCAAATTTGGAATTAAAATAAATCCAATTAAAACTTAATTATGTAATTGAAATAAAATAAATATAATATTTCAATTCATGCTTGTGATGATATAATTGGCCAAGGAGAACATAGACGAATGGATCTACACTTAGAAGAAGTTATGGGCAAAATGTAGAAAATAAAACTCATAAAATTAGTTTTGTTTAAAAATTCGGAGCTTGATCTTCTACTAAATTTTAGACCTAATAAATTATCAAATATTGAAATGAAACAACTTCAGAAATGTTCTTCACAATTTTATCTATGCAATGAGGCATATTGGGCCTCATTTTCGGAAGTAAAACTCAATCTATGAGCTTCCAAAGTTGGTATATTAAAAAAAATAGAATTCTGGAATTTTTGTTGCTTGGGCTAAAAATCAGCAAATTTAAATTAAATTCTAATTCTAAATTAGATTATAATATTTAAATAATTAATAATAATTAAATATAATTATATTATTAATCTTAATTAAGAATAAATTAATTCCGAACAAAATTAAGCTAGTTTAAAAATTGATTGATTAATTAATTAAAATATTAAAATATTATATTAATTTTATAATTTAAATTATATTAAAATTATAATAAAAATAAAACAGTAATTCTAATATTATATAATATAATATATTAGACTCTAAATGAACTGGCGAGTGATGGAGAAGCTTAGGGTTTCTTGCTCTAAGACCTCAGCCGTCTCTGTGTTTCCCGCGGTCGCGGCTGTTGTAGCAGCTTCTCCCCATGATCATCATCAAGATGTCGTCTGCCACTGCCAGAAGTGCCCGTTCCTGCTGTGGGATGCCATATCCCAATGGTATGAGAGAAAGTACGCTTTCTCTGACGCAGTCGTGGTTGTAGTCGCTCCTCCCTTAATTCCACAGCATGGAGCCTTCAACAGCCACATGAAGAGCTTGATTAGGCCTCAAAATGTTATCAACCAGAACCGTAAGTGCCAGTTCTCTGCTTTGGCTGCTGATGCAAAAGCTGCTCTTACTAATCTGCAGTGCAGCACAACCATATTCAGTAAGAAAGGCCAGGATCTGTGACGAGTTGCCCACACCCCCTGTCTTGCCACCGACGGCTTGGTGCCCTCAGGCTTGTTTGGCCCAGCCACCAATGATCCTTCTTTATTTTCTCTCAACGCCAAAAGCCCTCTAGATCTGGGGAATCAAGGAATTTGCACAGGTTAGAAGCTGGCTAGAAATGGAGAGCCGAGGCTTTTAGATCATTCACCCTCTTCTTTTCAGATCCAGATCTCTCTTTTATCTGGTGGAACAAAATTGCTCTGGGTATGAGATACGAATCTGGTGCAGGATATTCGACAAGATCTCGAACTCATAATGGTGATCCCCTCAGATCTCATGAGGCTGCTTTATGGAGGTAAACAACTCGTAGATTCTATGCAGGGAAAATTTTAAGAACCCCCCTAAATTTATATATATAATAAATAGGCGAATCCCCATGATACATATGGAAAATGGAAGGCGGTTTTATTAATAATATAATATGTATATATAATATTTTGGTGAATCTCTCACGAGATTATATTATCTTTTAAAACATGGTGAATCACCAATACAAATGGCGAATCACTACTACAAAATGGTGAATCGTTGTCTAGTGGAGTTCGGGTTGTTGGTTCCAATGAAGATATGGTAGTTGAACCAGGAGTAGAAGGAAGAGAACCACCGAGACCAAGCATGGCACATGGTGACTCATGAGGGAAGTAGTTCTCGTGCAATTTGGAAAACGCGTTCTTCTAGTTCTGCTAAGCATAGTGTTGTTGCTCATGCTACTACTAGCACTGATATTGAGGTTGGAGAGGAGTTTCAACAAATTGGGATCTCTGCAAATCATTTTGTTTCAACAATCCTCCAACACAAAGGCCCATGCCTCTGCCGATTTCTTCAATGAGCAGAACAAGTTGAACAAAAATTAAAATGCCAATAACTAATGAACAGAGTCAATACGACAATCCCAACACACCTCCAAACCGACAGTTGTGCCTCACTATCTGCTATGCACATCCAAACCGACTCAGCTCATGGCAAAATTTGCTCGTGGTAATGGATTGGGGAATTTGAGGGGGTGGTATCATAAATTCATGAAGCTCAACTCATCCCTGCATAGTCCAATGCAACAATGGAGGTCATCTCTCCCCCATGCATATAGTCACCAACAGGCACTAGTAGTTACACAACTATTACACAATCCAGGTCTCTCACAACAGTGGCCTCTCACAAGTTTGACCGGGGACAGTGCTTGACTAAAAACTTTAAAAATAAAAGTTTGACCAGGTAAAGTAGTATTCAATTTTTTATCTTGTAATTAAAGAATTCAACATCCCAATATATAAAAATACCATCAAGCGAACATTATGCACTCCACTCATAAAACAGTTCAGGATAAGAGAAAGTGTAACTTCTCATTCCATTCATAACACAACTCATGATAAGAGAAAGTGCAACTTCCCATAATGGTAAAACAAAAGGAGGAACTTTAATAATGATAAAACAATTCCAAAGTGTGGGGTATCCCACTTTTTATTCACACACCAAAAAACCCATCAACAACATACTTGCACTTGTCCTTGCAAGAAATCAGGAAATTGATTTTACATCAGAAATTAATGAAAAAAAGTGCATATGGTAGAGAGCCTTAGTCACCGGCTAAAATTTTAATGTTGGTCGTTATGAAAATCGACTTATTGCCAACTATCCAAACCTTGAATTGAAAATTACATTACAATATGTACAAAAATGGATATAGTTTGAGCATGTAAACTCCCCAAGTTTTCTTGTGCGCCTCATTCATGGCTGTTGTTAAGCTGTAACATGGGAAACCCCCCCTTCCCTTACAGTTCACTGCTTAGGGTTGCACAGTTTCCATATCCAACCATCAATCCAGACAACTTCTTATTATTCAAATGCTGTTGGTAGACCGTTGGTTTTTTCAAATCTGTTAGCAAATTATGAAAAAAATCAAATAAATAATGAATTCATGATTATCTTTGGAGAGTATCTATGTATGATTAATTTCATTGTGACATAATAGCTAAAGAAAAAATATCATTAGGTAAGCAACCCAATTTAAATGTTGAAGATACATAATCTTCAGTGATTTCAATAACTGAACAATAATTAATTACTCTGAACCTGTTAGGGAATGGTATGACATGTGGCAAACCGAGCACATTTGAAGTCAAATGTAATCTTCAGAATTTTATAATATAATACAACTCTCACTTACTGACAAAAGAAAAAAAAACATATTGTAATTTCACTATCAAATATCAAATATCAAAAGCATGAATTATTTCTTTCATACGCCCCCTTCATGGACTCTAAATATTTGAGTTGTTTACATCTTTATTCTTTTACACACATTTTTTTTTCCAAGAAAAAACTGTGTTTTCTATTTCAAGTGTGAAAGAAAAATATGCATGAAAAATTTTGCGCTTCATACAAAACTACTAGTCTAAATACATTGGAACTTAACCATTGGATTTACCCCAAATACATACCACATCCATCTTCTGCAATTGTTATACACTATACATGACAACAAGAGTTACAAGTCAACTAGAGCACCTCCCATTGTTCTTCTAAGTCAATAGAGAATTTTATATCTCACTGGGAAGCTTGCTTCCCCCTTGAACCCCTTGAACAAGAGCAAACCTTTTTGTTGTGCCATAACTTTGTTTGAGAGTCCATTGGATGATTTGTTAAATTCTCTATACAGATGTTGAAATAGACCAAAGATTGAACCCTGTCTCCCTAATTCTGTGAAGCAAAGGAGACAACACTAAATTAGTGATTTGTCACTTCCCATTAAACCAATGCAATTTTCAACTTTGAAACTCCTAGTAGTTGCAAAGATCTGATTTGACACTTCTCAATAAACCAATGCCATTTTCAACTTTGAAACTCCTGGTACCTACAAATATTTGATATCATTTTCTAAAGCAAACGAATACTTCAAAAAAATATAGAAGGAAAATAGTTCTATCCTCTTATTTGAACCCTTGATCAGCTCCAAACTTTAAGGTAGAGTAACGGGTGACATAAAAACAAAACAACACCATATCCACATCTTCTGGAATACCTTGCTCCATCAAAAACCCTTGCTTCATTATGATTTATCTTAAAATCCTTTGGCTTTTTATCTTTGCAACTTTCTTTATAGGAAACTCTAATTATATGCGTTGCCAGATTCTCTATCTTATTCCAACCGTCCACTTATTTTTCCAAATCCTCAAAAATCCACTTGTTCCAACCATCCATAACCCCCACATAATATAGCTAAGAAGAGCTCAAAATTGAGTGTGCGCAAACCCTGTCTCAAGACCCTGAAGTAGGGACCCAGAATTAAATTGTCCTCGGCAATTTAAAGATTGGAGAACATCTTGCCATACAAAAATAACATATGAACATTAGGCCCTTTCCAGCGAACACATAAGGATCAAATGCATACATTAGGCCCTTTTCATCTCAAGTACACACCTTAAAGATGAATGTATCAAATTGTTTCTTCATCTACTAATTGGTAGAAAATGATAAACAGAAATATTCTATTGTATGACCTGCTTCAAAGTAGTTGTTTGTGACATACAAGTTCTCTCATTTATCCAAATTCCTTATGGCTCCATTAGCCCATAATTGATAGGCACCAATTTCCTTCCTTCTCATTCATTCCTTGCTTTTTTCCATTTTTGTTTCTTCATCCTATTTCATACACTACAACCACCGCTCATCTTATTAAATCACCTTGTGCCCCCATTCTATAGCCTACCAATCCCACCTTTTAGGGATGCCCCCTTGAGTTGAAGAAGAGCCAACCAAAAGAGAAAGGAAAAGCTACTCAAAGTGAGTAGGTAATATTCTTGCATTGTAAAAAACTAACACCATCGTGATTGAGACTTTATACTTTTTGTGGGTGCTAGGTTTTGTTGTAACAACAGAGAATCACAGTGTAGATGAAAGATCAGATCTTAAGCCAGTTTTACAGTTCAAAATGTAAATAATTACAAAAACAAGATATAATCAAGAAATGTAAAAATCATTACCAATAACAAGGCATATACAAGTAGCAGTAAATGTGTTCAATGCAAGTTTACATACCAATTCAGCTCTAGGCAATAAATACATACAAAAATATTAAAAATATAAGGTGATAATCACTAGTGTATGTAGGGTAGTACCAAATTACATATACAAATTCAAATCTCCCTCAAAACAACTAAGGAATCACAATAAAGAAGGAAATGTGCGATAATGTAAACTTACTAGAACTTTCCAAAAATTGGAACACAAATTTATTAACCAATGATTTTTTCATAAATGACTCCAATATGATGCTGAGTAACAACATTAGTATCTCATAACATTAGGCATTTGCAGATCCACTCCATCCACTAGCTTCCACAATGTCATTTAGAAAATAGAATGTATTGCAGAATAAAGGTATAAAAAAGCTAAATGTCTGGAGTCATGGAAAAATAAACTTAATTTTATTCAAAATTTGGAAAATTAGACTAACAATAGTGGAATGAATAAATGGTGAAATTGCAATGCCTTGTATGAGGTCATTGACTTAATGTTGCTGCATGATCAAATTCATCTAGAATTTATTCAATTTATGCATGAAGAAGTTAACTCAGCATGTTATCGATTGTCAAGTGATTCAAAACCACCAATAACCAGGAAAAAACTAAAAAGGTTCACCCTAAAATTAATTTCTTCAGGGTCAAGATTCAGTATGCAAGCCCACATAAGCGACGGACGGATGTGTGTCACAGCAAAGAAAACAAGAATGTAATTATTGCGGATTAAGAGGATATCTTACTAGTCATGTTGAAAGAATTATCAGACCCCAACTAAAGTTTTAAGCCATAACCAACAGCACATATGCTCAAGAAAAATCGTTAATAGTTGAATTTCATGGTTCAATGGTCTGTTCATCACATTCTAAATACCATCTATAGATTTTAGCAGGTATCAAACTCTCAATACTTAAAGCAAAACTATCATACTGGCATTTTTCGAAGGAACCTCATATGAATACTCAAAATTGGTTAACTGAAATGTAGGTTAGTAACTACAAGAAGGCCATACTAGGAAACATGGCAATGAAGATACAGAAGTGTTTTAAGCATACTTACAGAGATTAAACTTTTAGCTCCTGTATTAACTCGTAACATTATTAAGGTTGAGAAACTTGACCACAACTAGCAGAAGATGATGTTATTTAATATAGGACGACTAGAAATTCTAATACA
This sequence comes from Pinus albicaulis, assembly GCA_034641835.2. NCBI lineage: Eukaryota > Viridiplantae > Streptophyta > Pinopsida > Pinales > Pinaceae > Pinus > Pinus albicaulis. The sequence goes on from CM076575.1 coordinate 1,725,691,319, forward strand.
AGTGTTTTCTTGAGCACTAAATCTAAAGCATTGCCGATAATACATAAAAGTTACTTAATAATAGAGAAAGTATACTTACCTCAAAGAACAGATACTGCAAGTGGATTGAATTTCTGAGTCCAAACAAAACCATGCAAAAAAACAAGAAACAAGATATGTACAATGAAAAGAACTTTATGAAAGAGACATATTTCCATAATTTGGCCACATACAGAAGGAATGCATGCAAGAAATATAACATGAGCAAGAAAGGAATCAACAAGACGGAAAAAAAATGCTTAGATTGTGTCAATGTGTACTTCCAGGAAGATTATATGGACTGAAAATCCGTATGCCTATTTTAGAATCAACTGACTCAACTGCATTTTCCAGAGATGTCTCTGTATTTCTAGGTGATTCATCCTGTTGAATTCCAGCCTCACCACACAAATCCTCATCTTGTTGATTTGGATCTAAGCACCCGACATTTATAGTATCCAAATCTACATTATCATGCCTCTCATGAAATTCAGAGACTTGACTAACAGTTTCTGAATTGGGCATCATAGAAATAGAATGTGATTCTCCTTCACATTCCCTCACTAACTTCAAGGATAGGGAACTAGAAATTTCTAAAAATGCTACAGCTTTATTTGTGACAACAATATCTGTACAGCTGTCTATTGGTACAGGAATGTCCCTGGAAGAGTTTTCAGTCACTCTGAAATCAATGTTTCATACGTGTCTATTTGACATTGTCTTGTGCTCTTCTGTACTCAATATTGAAATATTTTGTTTTATAAGGGAAGGGACATTTTTAACTTGCAATGAACCTACAATGTTAGCCTGCTCTTTTGACAAGACTACTGCATCAACAGGATCCACAGGTGCTTTTGAGACATGCATTGAATTAATTCCATAAGTAAGCTCTTCTGGAGAAACTATGGTATTAAGATTTGATTCTTCTGAGAAGCCTCTCGGATCATGATCATCCACCAATTCTGGGTCAGTGACACCATCTTTAGGTTCTGTTGAAAACACCCTAGTATTAACATCATCCAAAGGATGTTCTGAACAACCTTTGGAATTGGCATTGCATCCCAATACCAAATAATCTACATCCTTTACATTCACCATTGGTTCTTTCACATCAAAAATTGGGTTTTTTTGACTTGAACTAATAGATTTATTCATTTTTTCATCATCTTGAAGAACCATATAAGGGTTTTGAAGAATAATTCCTTTGAAGAACCATATAAGGAAAGCTCATCAAGAAGGAAGGATGGATTTCTTTTTCAAGATTGGCTTACATTATAGGCTTTCTTTTTCAAGATTGGTCACATTCAGAAACATTTCTCCTAAAAATGCTCTACTTTCTTGGTATTAATTGTAGGCTTAATATGAATTTTTCTGTATTTGTAAGGTAAAAATGTAACTGTTGAATATTAAGCATAGGTGATGAATTTTACGACAAGACCAAAATCTCAAAAGCATAACAGTGATATATTTCCCTATTGCTACATTGGAGTAATTCTAATGTAAGGCACTGGATATTGAACTTGAAAGCTAAATTTGTCATACATTCCTTCATGTCAGCATATTTATCATCTAGGAGGGATATATGCAAATTTTGGAAGGCAATATGGTAATACAAATATATAAGATATCCTGTAAATTGACAATGGGTGTAGAAATACAAACTAAATTTTGGTTATCCATGATCTATTATACACTAGTATGATTATGATCCATGCTTACAATGACTTCTCACCTCAAAACCTAATTGACAAAAATACATTTATCATCCCCATTGAAGAACCTCATTGCTTACTCCTCTTACCCATTTATCTCACACCTCCATTCATCTATATGAATGGGATCCAGCCACGTTGAGCCAGCATTACTGGTTAAACAAGCAAGGAAGTAGTTACTGGAAAAAGCTTTACCCCTTATTATCACTTTGCAGTTCTAGGACAATTTTCCCTAGACAAAGCTTTACCCCTTATTATCACTTTTCAGTTCTATCAAAATTTTCCCTGTATCAAAAAGAAGAACCTAACTCTTTCTTGCGTACATAAAAAGATATCAATTGATTGTTAGGCATTGATTGATATCCAAATCAGCCATAAATCCATAATCACAGCAAAACCCATCTTGGAAGCCTTGAAAGTTCACTATAGAAGAAAACAAAACAAAATAACGTTAAAAATGGAGGAACCTTTCAGGGATGTTGCTTCTTTAAGGAAACCAATGAGTTACAGAGATCGATATCTGTGTATAGTAACAATATCATGGTTGGTTGCCTTCGTGACCTATTATTCTCCACATAATTTTCACAAAAGCGATGACTGTAGCTAAACTCATTATCTTCTCCAACTACCCTGGGATGGCCACATTACTTCCCCAATGGCCATCCTCAATCCAATGGTAGATTCACGTCATCACAAAGCCAAGTCACAAAGTCACTTTGTGGCTAGCCCTCTGAGGACCCATCTCTATAATCGGGTTAAGGATGGGGCATTCCCCAACAAGGTTCAACTCTTACAACTGATTCATAAAAAAATGTATTCCTTGCAAATTTATAATGCAAAAATGTAGTTGAGGGCTAACTTCACATACTAAAAATCATTGTAATAAAATATGGGAAAGAATATGTTGCCTAGTACCAAGTTTGTAGAAGAAACTGCAAATATACAAGACTTTTTAACCATGGAGAAAATTCATTGCAACTGCATTACTCTATATTGATTTTGTTAAGGTATCTCTCATATTATATCCAATACATGTCAAAGAAACATCATAGCATGCCACAAGTATCCATTGAGATCACTGTAGAAACAAGTTTCAACTGCTTGAGAGGAAGAATCACATCAAAATGAAACTTTTGACATGGAAACTATTGAGTTCTTTTGTTCTAGTAGGAGATTTTTTCTTGCAGAAACCAGATTCTGGCCCAATGTATTTAACAAAAGGTATTACTAAACATGCAAATTTATTTCTGGACCTTGACTGTGGTTATAAGAGATTGAAAGTAAATAAGAAATAAAGTGTATAAACATGTGTACAAGAAGAGAAGTGGTCAAAGAAACAGTCAAAACACCAAAAAATAGCCCTACATCAAAAGGAATACCTTAGGCATCTCTAACTTGGTTATAGCTTAAGTGTAATGAAATGAAGGAACAATATCCAAAAATAAAGAGATTGAAAAAAGCACAGTATTAAACATCTGAAATCAAATTTCAAAGAAATATCCATAGATAAGTACAGTCCCAGCCCATATTCATTTATAAATGGTATTAATGTTATATACGTTCAAGGCTCAAGCAATGCTACAGGGATAATCTTAGCCCAAATGCAGTTAGCACTAAACAATCCTGAGAATGACAATAGATAGCAGTGTCAACTCACAGCCCTAGTTTTGTACCCTACACTAGTTAACTGGTATTAATGTTATATAAGTTCAAGGCTCAAGCACTCCTACAGGGATAATCTTAGCCCAAATGCAGTTAGCACTAAACCGTCTTGAGAATGACAATAGACAGCAGTGTCAATTCGCAGCCCTAGTTTCATACCTTCATGTGTTGATTGCTTTATAGAATAGTGTAACAATCCATCTGAGAATGTCAACAAGTGCACTAATATTGCAAGAAAATGTCACAACAACATTGTTAGGCTTTTCAGATAGACAGGATTGAAACATGTGCAAATTTTGAGAGCTAGGAATTTGCTGCTCCTACCATATATAATCCCAACTAAAATGTCTCTGATCCTGTAACTGCACCATTGGATATCATTCCATTCACTTCATTTTATTGGTAATTCTTAGTATATACTTAAACCCTAGATGCTCAGCTTAATTTGGGCATCCTTCTCTGTTTTTGCTATGTGTCTCTATGCTTTCCAAAAACTTTTTCTTGGAGTTTGTCCATTCTTCACCATTTTCTTGGCCATCTTGACCTGAACAAAGGAATTATCTGTACCATCAACATCCATGTCCAGGTATAAAGTAACATAATGGTCATGGATGACATCAATTGTATTCTGAGCAAGCAAAGTCGCATGAATCTCATCCTCGGATTTGATCTAGTTGACATTCTCATATTTTGTACCTTTGATCATCAAGATCCTACTTAGTCCAACCTGTGTGCCAAATAAAATGGTCAAAATCTTAACCCTTCTAATCTGCGCTTGAGTAAAAATAACTTGACAAGTTGCTTTCTCAAGGAAAGATTTCAGAGTTTCCTACCTTAATTTGGATAAAGCCATCAGTCTAAAATTCCCAATCCACAATATAATCATAGTTTGCAACATATGTTGCCATGTGGTCTACTAAGGTAACCTTTGGTCTGACTTCTTGAATTTGTCACACAATAGATTTCACAAATTAGAAATACAAACAATATGCCAGTGCAAACAGAAGCAAGAAACTTTTTCAAGGTTTATACATGTGCCAAGGAAACAATATACCAGTGCAAACAAAAACATAATCTTTTTTTCTACGTTTATACAAGTGCCAAGAAAACATCTAAATGCCAAGGAGATTGTCAATGAGTACCAAGCAGCGACCTAATCTTACCCACCAAGGAAACAATATACCAGTGCAAACAAAAGTATCAATTTTCAGTCTTCAATCTGGTAAATATATGTGAATGTAAATTTAGTCCTTACGCAAACAACCTCAACATATAACTGAGGGAATTCAACTCAAGTATGTGCAACTCTTGTTCTTCACCTACACCCAATTTCCAAAAAGTAATTCCCCATTCGTCTTAATGATTTGTCTAATTGTTGCAGAAAGAATTATGGTGAATTTATTCCAGAATGATATGTATTTCGGCAGCTTCCAGGTATCAATTTGGCCCACAACTTTGCTAAAATTGGAATTGAGTATATATAAAGAGAAGAAAATTCTATCATAGAGCTAGGCCCTTCAAAATTCCTTTCAATTTTTCCCAAGTCTTCCCTGCCTAGGTAAAAAAAATTGCCTAGGTAAAACTATGGAAAAATGGCATGAACATGAATGAAACTAGGTAAGTGTATTACCACATCAGAGGATGCTTATGATCTAACCATGCAGCACAAGGTGAAAGTGACCAAGATGTGATTATTTTACCACCTTGATGTTGGTTCATGAAGAACATTATGCACCACTGAAGCAACCTCCACTGATAATCTAACCTTGTGAAGGCTAGAATCATCATTCCAACCAAGCCAACCACATTGTTATCAAGGAGAATCACTATGCTGAACATCCAGGAATATCATCACATGAAGGACTAATCTCAACCAAAAATAAGTGTGTGTCTGTAGCCCTTGAGCATCCTACAAGTTGCCCATGAAATATGCATTTACCAATCATGTCAACATTAGGGGTAACAACAACCACCAATGTGACCAAGTGGACAATGACAAGAACATGACTGCTGGGGTTCTTGACTGGCAAAGACAAAACCCAGTTCCAACCTTGACAAATTTATGATATTTTTCTTCAAATAGGATAAATTATAGTCTCTGCTGAAATATTTATTGACTGGTAGATCATATGTACCAGTTAGAGCCAAGGAGAAAAACCCAATTCAAATGATCGCATGACCAATATACCTCCATGTCAAGCAAGAAATCACCACTTCATAGGGAATCCCAAAAACAAGAAACTCTAAAGATGAAGGGAGGAGACTTGGAATTTGAGTTACACGCCAATACCAAACAATTTCAAGAAACAAGCTTGGATATTTAATCTGGGCTCCACAAGTATCCCAATCAACCAGTCCCATGAAAGGAACATTGGTCAGCATACCTTGTGCTGCATGCAAGACACACAAAAAACCTTTATCCTTGTCTTCTGTCAATTAACTATGCTATAGCTAATGCACACAACCACCATTAGCAGACCATTAAATGCTTGGAAAAAATTAGTTAATAATTCCAAAGGGTCAAAGATTATGAAAATACAACGCATTGATTTAAATGTAGAAATTAAGTGAAAACTATACATACAATGAAATCCGCTGAATCAATTATGTAGCATCCCTTGCACCACCAAGAAGTAAGAGGGTCCACAACCAACATACACAATCTCCAAGCAAAAATCAAGGTTTGTGCCATTAGCATACTTGTGAATTACCCTTACAAAACTTGTCATGAGATGAGAATCACAATTTATCACTCTTGCCAATATGAAGGGTAAGAACCATCATAATTGGAGTATCTTTCCATGAGAGAGAGAGACAGAGAGATGAATGACCAATATATCATAGATATAAGAAACAACTTCACAAGGTAATGACACAAAATCGTTTGGCACACCCCAACAATTGTAAGGGAAGCACTCTTCTTGTAAGCTACGTGCAAATTGGGAGAATTAGTTGCATCTCCTAGATAACAATATATATAATCTATTATAATTGTAAAGAAATAGAAAAGAAAAGAAAAAAGGTGAAGAGAAAGAGAAGCCAAGTATATGGCTAGTAGCTACATAAAATCAGGATGCACTTTTTGAAATGTATTCTGTAGCATCCCATTATGGTGGTAGTAATAGTTATTCATCATCTCTCTGATATTGACCCCAAACCGGGTTTAAAAATATTTGAAAAACCCACTAATTGTTTCCTTTTAAGATGAACCCTCGCATAACTCTTAATATGACACCTTTTGTGCATAAATTTATCATTGGCAAGGATATCTCTCCAAGAGAAGAGATATCTCTCCATTGAAAATTTTGAAACATTTAAAACTGTAACTGTTATCTCCTTGTTGAAAATTTAAATTATAAGTTATAATAGTAAGTCTCATCACCATGAAAAATATTATATTTAGATTCACTTTAAAGCCCACAAATATCTAACCTTAGAAAACATATATGATAACTAATTAAACCGAACCCACTGTTTATAGATCCAAAGATTATTTCTAGCTTTGAAGAATGCTTCCCTCTAAAAATCCAACTAGAAAAGCAATTGAACCAAAATAAGAGGTCACTATGGGAGCAAGAAGGCAATTTTATAGTTGCTAAATCAAGTCAGAAAAGATTTGACATCCATACATAAGAGTTGGTAAACATCTAATATTTATTCTAGATTTACCCAATTTAAGGCAAAATTGTGCATAGTAGTCATTAATCTTAATTTTTCCTGCTAAATAAAATTAAGGGAACATAGACATTTTGCTACAGGTTGAGATCAATTCAGAAAGAAAAATAAATATAATGGCTTGCCTGGAGGAATGCATGGGTTTCCAGCTCATTTTCAGCCATCACATCAGCTTCTACTCCACCTGTTAGCAGTCTTGGGTAAGCCTGTACATAAAGACTCACTGTGAATTATACATCACAATTAGTAAAAAATGGGTGTATGATAATTCATGCCCAACATTATAAGTATCCTTCCATCATGATATTACCATATTTGATTTGGAAATTTCATTAGTAGTGTCAAATGATAAATCTCTCAAATTCCAATCAGTTTAAAGGTATCAAAAAATAAATATGGTGGGATTCATTCCATATTAATAATTACTCTGCTCTACTCTTCAAGGCACATAAATAGGTTCAGTTTAAGTTAGAATTGCGTTTTCCAATTTCCTTTCCTTCTTAGGGATTTAATTTAAACACCTAGTACATAATTACAAATTATCCCTAGTATCTACATAAATTAGAAGCATCTTATGATTAACCAATAGTCAGTGGAGCAGTTTTCCACTGACTTGAACTAGTTTCATTAGATGGGATAATTCTAGATCTTTTTTAGGGTGTTCTTGCCTCTCATAGAGTTTAAGTGAGATAATTCTGCATAAAATTTGGTTTTCCTTCTCTATGAGGTGGTTTAAAAGAAATGGATCAAGCCTAATGTCTAATGTTAAGTACTGTGCGCTCTAATATTGAAATTTATTCTTAACACAAATTTGTTTGTGCTTTCTCTTCTTATGGGGACTGCTCCATGTGGTGAATTTCTAAATCTGTATAATTTATGCAGGTTCTTTCAGTAGGGAAAGCTTCATCTATACAGGCACATCCAGACAAGGATCTTGCTCAGCTTTTACATGAAGCTCAGCCAAAGAACTACAATGACTCTAATCATAAGCCTGAAATGGCTTTAGTTCTTACTGAGCTTGAGGCCTTCTGTGGGTTTGTCAGTGCACAAGTAACATTTGTTTCCTTATATCAACTCTTGGGAATTTCCTCCCTGAATTCCTTAATTTGTCAAGAAATACTTTCACAAGTGCATTGTTTATTTTAGGCATTAGAAGGCCTCACAGTGACATGACACACTTCAAAGCCGTTAATAACAAGGTAGCCAGAGTGTGCTAGAGTTCTTTATGACAAAGCACTTGAAATCATTAGGATTATGACTTATTGTATCCGATCTCAATAAATAGTTTGTGAATGTGTAAGGGAGTGGCAAGGAAATCTGTTTCTAAGTGGAAGTAAGGTATAACTTTGGAACCATTAATTTATCAAATTTATGATGACTGTGAAACCTAGGAATGAGAGAAGAGAGTGTGTTAGGTTTGGACTTCAATGAAACTCAATTCTTTGCATGATACAGAATTCATAGTAGTTTTCTCTTTGCATTTTATATTAAGTGCAATTCCATTCAGAGGGAGGATAGTTACATTCTATACTTGCTGTAGGATCTTAAGAATGTCCTGCAAACTGTGCCTGAGATTGAGAATATTATTGGAGAAGCTGTAGCACAAGCACTCATGAATGCAGTGCTGCATGAGAAAATTGATGCTTATGTGAAAAATCCATTGAGGTCTACTTTCACTCAACTCATGACTCTCAATAAAGAGGCAGTGGCAGAGGCACTGTCGAAAATAAAAAAGCGGTTGAATGAGGAGAATCAGGTTGGTCACTGAACATCCTATTATGTACTATTTGAAGCTTAAAAATATTAGGAACATGAATGTTTCATTTCATTCAGCTTTCTCCCAGGGGATGATTCTGAAAATTTATATATTCAAACAGATAATGACTTTAACTCCAAAGGAGAAACTTGTTCTAAGGCTAGAAAAGCAATACCCAGATGATGCTGGGGTTTTGACTGCGTTTTTTTTTCAACTATATCAAGCTAGATCCTGTAGAAGCGCTTTATTTGGATGCAAATGAACCACATGCCTATTTGTATGGGGAATGTGTTGAATGCTGGCTACATCAGATAATGTTGTGCGGGATGGTTTAACCCCAAAGTATCGTGATGTTGAAACTCTTTGCTCAATGCTAACATACAAACAGGTATGTCCTATCAAGGATAATTTCCCTTTTCTTTGTGAGCAGTTTATCATCCCTTCTCAGGAAAGTTCAATGCCATTTCTTTTTGTGGACTTCTTTAGGGCTTGCCAGAAATTTTTGAAGGAGTACCCGTGGATGAATTTACGTCAAGGTACTCACCACCCTTTGATGAATTTGAAGTTGATCATTGCACCCTTCCCTCTAGTGGAACTATAACTTTTCCTCCAGTCCCAGGGCCATCAATTTTTCTAGTTCTATATGGTAAGGGAGTAATGACAGTAAATAACGAGTCAATCAGCAGCCTACAACAAGGAGATGTTTTATTTGTGCCAGCATCTACTCAACTTGTGATTTCTTCAATCATTGAAGCTGATGAAGATGCCGATAAAGCATGCAGCCCTCTACATTTGTACCGGGTTGGAGTCAACAGCAAAGCACTTAAGTAGCAATTTTGATAGAGAAATAAACAACTATCTTGCCAAGTATGATCCATTTCTCGGATATAGGAGTATGTTCCAAATCATATAGGAGTATGTTCCAAATCACTCACACTTATATGGTCTGGACCTATCTGATTCAGTCAATTTTAAGAATTTGTCAGCGTTAAACCTTCAAATATCAAAAACCCTTTAATAAATGAAAGGGGAGGGACAATGAAAAATTATAAAGCAAAAAAATGCAGGGTCAATCACACACACGTGCATACAGTCCAATTCAATCCTATGCTCACTTACAGCAGTGGATGATGAATCTTTGAGGATATACCTGTTGATCCTGGGCACGTGGTACCTTTTATTCCTGTGCTTGGGCAGATCCAAATCATTACAGTGCTAGATCTTCCACTACATATGAGAGTTAAGACCTTATAACTTGCTTACCCAATTCTCTTGGCCAATTTCTTTATCATAAATAGACAACACTTCACCTTACTAATCAGCTTCCTTCTATCAACAACAATTGATCATTGGTTTTGCACAAAGGTCATGGTGACATGCTTAATGCTTCACATTCCATTAGATTCCTTTGGAATGTGACCTTGGCTTCCTCTATCCATTTGAATAGATACATTTTTGTAAACCATTAAGTGACTTGAGGCCTCTACATGCCTTATACCCCATGGAAGCTACGTACAAAAAGAAACCCTCTCAATAATATCACATTTCTTGGGGTGATCAAATAAAGGATGGCCTAACTCTTCGTTGGGTCAAATTTGACTCCATCCTTATTGAAGATGTATCAAAGGTATTCAAAGCTCTATTTTTTCAAAAGTGTGCCTTGATTATTTTGCAAAAAGATTTTGCGGTTCGGTGAACCTCATCGAACTTCATGGCCATTAACCAAGTCCATAGATCAAAACTCATAACCTCATGCCACAACTCAAGCTTGTAATCTATCCTTGTAGTTTCCATGATCATGATAACAATTTTATTTATTTATGTTGATTTCTTACGATTTTATCTTATATTTCATTTTCAGGTTAATAAATCTATACATATAGAAAATGTATATAGACAAACCTAATTGTGAACCTTAGCTAGACCCATAAAAAAATTCGAACTCAAACTAAATCTAATCATTTTCGAACCCGAATTCGAACCCGAACCATGTGACATTGGATGGTAGCAACACTTTTTTGGAGCAAGAAGAGTTGGGACACATACTTAGAGCTGAGATAGAGCAATTTCACATGGCACATTTCAGTCTTCAAAACAGGAAATAAAAGAGCCTGCATTGCTGCCGATATCATAACATACTGGAATCCAATAAAATAATGACCTCTTAAATCAAACAATAAATTGTTTCTACTTTCAAGGTCATTAAGATGGGTAAAACCTCCATGGAGCAACAGGCTTTTAAAAGTCCCAAAGGATTCAGAAAAATTCATCAATTTAACCAATATTATGTTTTCCTTGTGTTATCAATAAATTGCAGGAATTGAACTCTTAGAATCCTGGCCAAACACGAGACACCATAATAGGAAATAACAAATATTGTCATTTTTGAATTTATGTTAACATGTACATGATTCTTTTCTTTTTCTGGAAAATACTTCGGAGGTACAACTGCAAATCTGGCCACATGCAAGGTACGGACTAGACTGGCATGTCTCTGGAGAATCTGAACCTTAGTTGGGTATAAAACACCCCAGCTTTTCCATGCAGCCACGACCCTTTTCATCAGGGTAAGAAAATTTAAATTTAATAAAACTCAAAGATTATTATCCTCGTCTAAGGTCCGAGGTGCAGAATAAGCCCCTTAGGCTTCAGGGTAGAAAGCCCTTCCACAGAAACTTCAAAAAGAATCTTGGTTGCCAGAGAACATGAAATACTAATTACACATTAAAACCAATCACGTTCTCAGAGAGTGGTTGAATCTATTCTAAGATGTAAAACATTGTCTATGTTTATTTATTATTTATTATCTATTTACACCAAATAAACCCTAACAAAACACGTTCTAAAGAGATAGAGACTAGGCAAGGACTGATATAGATCATCTTGTTCATTGTAGGGCCACTCCCTCTCTATAAACACCCTGCCAATTGACATAAAGATCCCAGTCCTGGAGTGTTGACTGTAACCCACCAGACCTCAGACCCCTATCCCGAACAAAATACAAAATTTTATATGGTCCTAGTAGCAGTGGTCCTCATGGTGCTATTGGTTCACATAGACTCATGGTGAAGGCATTGATGTGGTGGCCCTTGTTTGTTTTCCTTAATTTGTGTGCCAGATGTATAATTTACATATTGTTAACTTCTGTTGGAAATGATATGAGTTGTCCACCATGCAGTTAAGCTATTATAGAAAATACAAAAAAAGGTAGCCTATACTGTTTCTTTTGGTTTACTTATGTTTGGTCACAGAGAACATATTGTCCTCAATGTCTCTACCCATATGGTGAAGCCTCCAACTACCTACAATTTTGTGTTGTAGGATAATTTGTGTACAACAGCCATGTATCATCATGATCTTCATAATAAAATTCAGATGTTCATACCACATTCAAATTCATTCTACATTAATAGATCACCTTGCTGCATTGTAATCCTAAGTGATGAAGCAGATTTAACATTTTTCAAGGAAAATTACAAAGTGCAGACAACATCTAAATGTCAAAACCCTTTAATAAATGAAAGGGGAGGGACAATGAAAAATTATAAAGCAAAAAAATGTAGGGTCAATCACACACACATAAAATCCAATTCAATCCTATGCTCACTTACAGTAGTGGATGATGAATCTTTGAGGATATACCTGTTGATCCTGGGCACGTGGTACCTGCTATTCCTGTGCTTGGGCAGATCCAAATCATTATAGTGCTAGATGTTCCACTACATATGAGATTTTAGACCTTATAACTTGCTTACACTATTCTCTTGGCCAATTTATTTATCATAAATAGACAGCACTTCACCTTACCAATCAGCTTCCTTCTATCAACAACAATTGATCATTGGTTTTGTGCAAAGGTCATGGTGACATGCTTGATGCGTCACATTCCATTAGATTCCTTTGGAATGTGACTTTGGCTTCCTATATCCATTTGAATAGATAAATTTTTGTAAACCATTGAGTGAATTGAGGCCTCTACGTGCCTTATACCCCATGGAAGCTACATATAAAAAGAAACGCTCTCAATAATATCACATTTCTTGGGGTGATCAAATAAAGGATGGCCTAACTCTTCGTTGGGTCAACTTTGACTCCATCCTTATTGAAGATGTATCAAAGGTATTCAAAGCTCTATATTTTCAAAAGTGTGCCATGATTCTTTTGCAAAAATATTTTGAGGTTTGGTGAACCTCATCGAACTTCATGGCCATTAAACAAGTCCATAGATCAAAACTCATAACCTCATGCCACAACTCAAGCTTGTAATCTATCCTTGTAGTTTCCATGTTCATGATAACAATTTTATTTATTGATGTTGATTTCTTACGATTTTATCTTATATTTAATTTTCAAGTTAATATATCTATACATATAGAAAATGTATATAGACAAACCTAATTGCGAACCTTAGCCAAACCCATCAAAAAATTCAAACTCAAACTAAACCTAATCATTGTCGAACCTGAATTTGAACCCGAACCATGTGACATTGGATGGTAGCAGCACTATTTTGGAGAAATCAGAGTTGGGAGACAGACTTAGAGCCGAGATAGACCAATTTCACATGCCACATTTCAGTCTTCAAAACAGGAAATAAAAGAGCCTCCATTGCTGCCGATATCATAATATATTGGAATCCAATAAAATGATGACCTCTTAAATCAAACAATAAATTGTTTCTACTTTCAAGGTCATTAAGATGGGTAAAACCTCCATGGAGCACCAGGATTTTAAAAGTCCCAAAGGATTCAACAAAATTTGTCAATTTAACCAATATTATGTTTTCCTTATGTAATCAATAAATTGCAGGAATTGAACTCTTAGAATCCTGGCCAATCACGAGACACCATAAGAGGAAATAATAAATATTTTCATTTTGGAATTTATGTTAACATGTACATTATTCTTTTCTTTTTCTGGAAAATGCTTCGGAGGTACAACTGCAACTCTGGCCACATGCAAGGTATGGACTAGATTGGCATGTCTCTAGAGAATTTGAACCTTAGTTGGGTATAAAACACCCCAGCTTTTCCACCCAGCCACGACCCTAATCATCATGGTAAGCAAATTTAAATTTAATAAAACTCAAAGATTATTATCCTCGTCTGAGGTCCGAGGTGCAGAATAAGCCCCTTAGGCTTCTCAGTAGAAAGCCCTTCCACAGAAACTTAAAAAAGAATCTTGGTTGCCAGAGAACATGAAATGCTAATTACACGTTAAAATCAATCACGTTCTCAGAGAGTGGTTGAATCTATTCTAAGATGTAAAACACTGTATGTTTATTTATTATTTATTATCTATTTACAACAAATAAACCCTAACAAGACACGTTCTAAAGAGACAGAGGCCAGGCAAGGAATGATATAGATCATCTTGTTCATTGTAGGGCCACTCCCTCTGTATAAACACCCTGCCCATTGACATAAAGATCCCTGTCCTGGAGTGTTGACTGTAACCCACCAGACCTCACGACCCATGTCCCGAACGGAATACAAAATTTTATATGGTCCTAGTAGCAGTGGTCCTCATGGTGCTATTGGTTCACATAGACTCATGGTGATGGCATTGATGTGGTGGCCCTTGTTTTTTTGCCTTAATTTGTGTGCCAGATGTATAATTTACATATTGTTAACTTCTGTTGGGTAAGTTACAGTAACAAATGATATGAGTTGTCCACCATGCAGTTAATCTATTATAGAAAATACAAAAAAAGGTAGCCTATACTGTGTCTTTTGGTTTACTTCTATTTGGTCACAGAGAACATATTGTCCTCAATGTCTCTACCCATATGGTGAAGCCTCCAACTACCTACAATTTTGTGTGGTAGGATAATTTGTGTACAACAACCACATATCATCATGATCTTCATAATAAAATTCAGATGTTCATACCACATTCAAATTCATTCTACATTAACAGATCACATTACTGCATTGTAATTCTAAGTGATGAAGCAGATTTAACATTTTTCAAAGAAAATTACAAAGGGTAGATAGCATCTAAATGTCAAAACCCTTTAATAAATGAAAGATGAGGGACAATGAAAAATTATAAAGAAAAAAAATGTAGGGTCAATCACACACACATAAAGTCCAATTCAATCCTATGCTCACTTACAGCAATGGATGATGAATCTTTGAGGATATACTTGTTGATCCTGGGCACATGGTACCTGCTATTCCCATGCTTGGGCAGATCCAAATCATTACAGTGCTAGATCTTCCACTACATATGAGAGTTAAGACCTTATAACTTGCTTACCCAATTTTCTTGGCCAATTTCTTTATCATAAATAGACAACACTTCACCTTACCAATCAACTTCCTTCTATCAACAACAATTGATCATTGGTTTTGCGCAAAGGTCATGGTGACACGCTTGATGCATCACATTCCATTAGATTCTTTTGGAATGTGACCTTGGCTTCCTCTATCCATTTGAATAGATACATTTTTGTAAACCATTGAGTGACTTGAGGCCTCTACGTGCCTTATACCCCATGGAAGCTACATATAAAAAGAAACCCTCTCAATAATATCACATTTCTTGGGGTGATCAAATAAAGGATGGCCTAACTCTTCGTTGGGTCAACTTTGACTCCATCCTTATTGAAGATGTATCAAAGCTCTATTTTTTCAAAAGTGTGCCTTGATTCTTTTGCAAAAAAAATTTGAGGTTCGGTGAACCTCATCGAACTTCATGGCCATTAACCAAGTCCATAGATCAAAAATCATAACCTCATGCCACAACTCAAGCTTGTAATCTATCCTTGTAGTTTCCACGTTCATGATAACAATTTATTTATTGATGTTGATTTCCTACGATTTTATCTTATATTTCATTTTCAAGTTAATATATCTATACATATAGAAAATGTATATAGATGAATTGCGAACCTTAGCCAAACCCATCAAAAAATTCGAACTCAAACTAAACCTAATCATTTTCGAACCTGAATTCGAACACAAACCATGTGACATTGGATGGTAGCAACACTTTTTTGGAGCAAGCAGAGTTGGGAGACAGACTTAGAGCCGAGATAGAGCAATTTCACATGGCACATTTCATTCTTCAAAACAGGAAATAAAAGAGCCTCCATTGTTGCCAATATCATAATATACTGGAATCCAATAAAATGATGACCTCTTAAATCAAACAATAAATTTTTTCTACTTTCAAGGTCATTAATATGGGTAAAACCTCCATGGAGCACTAGGCTCTTAAAAGTCCCAAAGGATTCAGAAAAATTCGTCAATTTAACCAATATTATGTTTTCCTTGTGTAATCAATAAATTGCAGGAATTGAACTCTTAGAATCCTAGCCAAACACAAGACATCATAAGAGGAAATAACAAATCTTGTCATTTTGGAATATATGTTAACATGTACATGATTCTTTTCTTTTTCTGGAAAATGTTTTGGAGGTAAAAATTCAACTCTGGCCACATGCAAGGTACGGACTAGACTGGCATGTCTCTGGAGAATTTGAACCTTAGTTGGGTATAAAACACCCCAGCTTTTCCACCCAGCCACGACCCTGTTCATCAGGGTAAGCAAATTTAAATTTAATAAAACTCAAAGATTATTATCCTCATATGAGGTCCGTGGTGCAGAATAAGCCCCTTAGGCTTCTAGGTAGAAATCCCTTCCACAGAAACATCAAAAATAATCTTGGTTGCCAGAGAACATGAAATGCTAATTACACGTTAAAAACAATCACGTTCTCAGAGAGTGGTTGAATCTATTGATGTAAAACACTGTCTATGTTTATTTATTATTTATTATCTATTTACACCAAATAAAACCTAACAAGACACGTTCTAAAGAGACAAAGGCCAGGCAAGGAATGATATAGATCATCTTGTTCATTGTAGGGCCACTCCCTCTGTAAAAACACCCTGCCCATTGACATAAAGATCCCTGTCCTGGAGTGTTGACTGTAACCCACCAGACCTCACGACCCATGTCCCGAACGGAATACAAAATTTTATATGGTCCTAGTAGCAGTGGTCCTCATGGTGCTATTGGTTCACATAGACTCATGGTGATGGCATTGATGTGGTGGCCCTTGTTTTTTTGCCTTAATTTGTGTGCCAGATGTATAATTTACATATTGTTAACTTCTGTTGGGTAAGTTACAGTAACAAATGATATCAGTTGTCCACCATGCAGTTAATCTATTATAGAAAATACAAAAAAAGGTAGCCTATACTGTGTCTTTTGGTTTACTTCTATTTGGTCACAGAGAACATATTGTCCTCAATGTCTCTACCCATATGGTGAAGCCTCCAACTACCTACAATTTTGTGTGGTAGGATAATTTGTGTACAACAACCACATATCATCATGATCTTCATAATAAAATTCATATGTTCATTCCACATTCAAATTCATTCTACATTAACAGATCACATTACTGCATTGTAATTCTAAGTGATGAAGCAGATTTAACGTTTTTCAAAGAAAATTACAAAGGGTAGATAGCATCTAAATGTCAAAACCCTTTAATAAATGAAAGATGAGGGACAATGAAAAATTATAAAGAAAAAAAATGTAGGGTCAATCACACACACATAAAGTCCAATTCAATCCTATGCTCACTTACATCAATGGATGATGAATCTTTGAGGATATACTTGTTGATCCTGGGCACATGGTACCTGCTATTCCCATGCTTGGGCAGATCCAAATCATTACAGTGCTAGATCTTCCACTACATATGAGAGTTAAGACCTTATAACTTGCTTACCCAATTTTCTTGGCCAATTTCTTTATCATAAATAGACAACACTTCACCTTACCAATAAACTTCCTTCTATCAACAACAATTGATCATTGGTTTTGCGCAAAGGTCATGGTGACACGCTTGATGCATCACATTCCATTAGATTCTTTTGGAATGTGACCTTGGCTTCCTCTATCCATTTGAATAGATACATTTTTGTAAACCATTGAGTGACTTGAGGCCTCTACGTGCCTTATACCCCATGGAAGCTACATATAAAAAGAAACCCTCTCAATAATATCACATTTCTTGGGGTGATCAAATAAAGGATGGCCTAACTCTTCGTTGGGTCAACTTTGACTCCATACTTATTGAAGATGTATCAAAGGTATTCAAAGCTCTATTTTTCCAAAGTGTGCCATGATTCTTTTGCAAAAATATTTTGAGGTTCGGTGAACCTCATCGAACTTCATGGCCATTAAACAAGTCCATAGATCAAAACTCATAAACTCATGCCACAACTCAAGCTTGTAATCTATCCTTGTAGTTTCCATGTTCATGATAACAATTTTATTTATTGATGTTGATTTCTTACGATTTTATCTTATATTTCATTTTCAAGTTAATATATCTATACATATAGAAAATGTATATAGACGAACCTAATTGCGAACCTTAGCCAAACCCATCAAAAAATTCGAACTCAAACTAAACCTAATCATTGTCGAACCCGAACCATGTGACATTGGATGGTAGCAACACTTTTTTGTAGCAAGCAGAGTTGGGAGACAGACTTAGAGCCAAGATAGAGCAATTTCACATGGCACATTTCAGTCTTCAAAACATGAAATAAAAGAGCCTCCATTGTTTTCTATATCATAATATACTGGAATCCAATAAAATGATGAACTCTTAAATCAAACAATAAATTGTTTCTACTTTCAAGGTCATTAAGATGGGTAAAACCTCTATGGAGCACCAGGATTTTAAAAGTCCCAAAGGATTCTGAAAAATTCTTCAATTTAACCAATATTATGTTTTCCTTGTGTAATCAATAAATTGTAGGAATTGAACTCTTAGAATCATGGCCAAACACGAGACACCATAAGAGGAAATAACAAATATTGTCATTTTGGAATTTATGTTAACATGTACATGATTCTTTTCTTTTTCTAGAAAATGATTAGGAGGTACAACTACAACTCTAGCCACATGCAAGGTATGGACTAGACTGGCATGTCTCTGGAGAATCTGAACCATAGTTGGGTATAAAACACCCCAGCTTTTCCACCCAGCCACGACCCTGTTCATCGGGGTAAGAAAATTTAAATTTAATAAAACTCAAAGATTATTATCCTCGTTTGAGGTCCGAGGTGCAGAATAAGCCACTTAGGCTTCTGGGTAGAAATCCCTTCCACAAAAAATTGAAAAAGAATCTTGGTTTCCAGAGAAAATGAAATGCTAATTACACGTTAAAAACAATCACGTTCTCAGAGAGTGGTCGAATCTATTCTAAGATGTAAAAAATTGTCTATGTTTATTTATTATTTATTATCTATTTACACCAAATAAACCGTAACAAGACACATTCTAAAGAGACAGAGGCTAGGAAAGGACTGATATAGATCATATTGTTCATTGTAGGGCCACTCCCTCTCTATAAACACCCTACCCATTGACATAAAGATTCCAGTCCTGGAGTGTTGACTGTAACCCACCAGACCTCACGAACCCTATCCCGAACGGAATACAACATTTTATATGTAAAATTCAAATATATCAGGAGAAGCAATTAGACATTGGAATACACCATTTCTACAGAAAAAATTGGCACGAAAAACAGAACAGTATATATATTAATTGGTTGACTGCTTCTAAAGAAAAATTCAAATGAAACTCGAATTACAACTATCTGAACGGCATAAGGAAATCGACACTCTGCAGAGAAAATATGTGAAATATGGTCCCTAATTTAGCCATATTTTACAGTAACCAAAGCTAAGAAACTCGGATTTGTGCGAGGAATTCTAAAGGACCCAAATTAACGGAACCAGAATGTTAAAATCCCAGGATACAGACCACTGTAAGCTCAAAAATGAATGATTAGAGCCAAGGCTACTCTGCATGGATTATCGCCATCAATTCTCTATGAAAAATAAAACAACAAATTGAAAAATTGAGAGAGAATTGTAAGGATTTGAACTGCTAACCTCGATGCCCATTGATCGCTGATAGCGCTGAAACTGTGAAAGAGCGATACAAAGGACTGACAAGGTTATAGGGGATAAAATGAAATATGGGGAAAATCTTTGGTGTTGGTTTCACCCAATAAATAGAGAGATGCAGCAATCGATAGAATGGTGTTAGCGTTAGATATACACCACACGTTCCATGAATTGATCCACAATCCTATCTTGATATATGATTCGAGAAATGTGAAACGAAATCATGCTCTTCAGATATCTGAGATACGGTCAATGAAATCCTAAATTTTTTAATCATGGGGAGATTAGGATTCTGATTAAATTTGGTGAGGTGCCAAATTTTCAAAGTTCTGAGTTGACACTCTATCATCATATAGGAATCCTCCAACTAAATTTACTGATACATATACAATGTATCTTCCATGATTTAAATAGTTTTAAGAATCTCTCTTCCAAAATGAGGTCCATGAGAACGCCACTGAAACCCCAACTAGTAAAAAATTATTGATATAGTGAAACAACAACCAGTAAAAAAATGGGGGGCGAATGTAACTCCAATCCCCCTCCTACCTAGTAAATCATAGCGAATGCCATGCAAATCCGCTCCAAACCAGAAATCGGGAGGCGAATCCGCTCGTTGAAATGTTTATGCGCATTTACTTGTTTTGGCTAACAGCTAATAATTAATTATTTTTAAAATAATTATAGGGCTAACTATATAAGACTCTACAAAATGGGTTTATATAAAAA